>JAXRKO010000438.1:0-44223 GCA_037039905.1 Formica aserva
AGAAACAGAAAACAGACAGGTCTAGCAAGTTGCTCGATGTCTAATTAGGAAACCGTTACAAGGAATGGGGACAACAGAGTTAAACATACGAGATAATAATAAATATTATAACACAAAATCAGAAACAAAAACAAGATTAAAAACAAAACATAGGAAAGGACAAGAGAGAGAAGAAAAAGAAGAGAAGAAACATTAGAAGCATTTGTTTATGATAAGAAGGTAAGAATGGTCCAAAAGAATCGTGTGAATCTTGAAGATTTATGCTATTTTCTTGTTGCTTAATGTATAGAATTTCCGATATGACTCTCTTGATATAAGAAGGCTCTTCGTCTAATCTTCGGACGTTATTCCAATCAAATTCATGCCCTGTGAGATGTTCCGTAATTACCAAGTGACAAGAAAAATCACGTTTTATATTAAGGTGATATTCTCTTATCCTTGTTGTTAATTGTCGACTCGTTTGGTTGACATAAGACGCATCGCAGTCACGGCAACAAATCTTATATACCACATTATTACGATTTAAAGCCGGAAGAGAATCTTTATATGTTTTAATAATGTTAAGTTTATTGACACACACGTATGCCATAGGTTTCTCGGTATTTTTAATTACTGGCATTAATCTTTCTGTGACTCTTCTTACGTAAGGCATTGTAAAAAAGGAAGGAGTGGCAAAAAGGGAAAATTGGAGGGGTACAGGAACTGGAAGGAGAATCGAAGCTAGCCCTTTTATTAATTAAAGATTTAATCCTGTTACGGATGGTCATAAAAATAAAATCCACAGAGTAGTCATTTTCTATAAGGATGTTGATAATTAGATTAACATTTTTTTCATGGAATTGTGAATGCGATAAGCGGAAGATCCGATCCACTAAGCCGATAATAACGCTTTTTATGTGATATGTCGGATGTTGTGAATAAAAATTTATGAACCTTCCCGAGAATTTAAGAACATCGTCTCAATATAAACCGTGATTTTTCTTGTCACTCGGTAATTACAGAACATCGACTCACAGGGCATGAATTTGATTGGGATAACATCTGAATATTAGACGAAGAGCCTTCTTATATCGAGAGACTTATACTGAATATGTTATACATTAAGTAACAAAAAATAGCATAAATCTTCAAGATAACACGATTTTCTGGACCATTCTTACTTTCTTATCATAAACAAATGCTCCTAATGTTTCTTCTTTTCTTTTTTTCCTCTCCTTTGTTCTTTCCCATGTTTTGTTTATAACCTTGTTTTCGTTTCTGATTTTGTGTTATAATATTTGTTATTATCTTGTATGTTTTATTATGTTGTCCCCTTTTCTTGTGACGGTTTCCTCATTTTACATCGAGCAACTTGCTAGACCAGTCTGCTTTCTGTTTCCAATCATGTGTTTTCAAACAACATTTTCAACGGGTTCTAAACAAAAAAAAATTTCAAAGAGTTTCGCATCGCTTTTAATTAATTTGGACATCAATTTTGTTTTTGTACGTAATCTTATTTCTTTCATTTTTATCCTCATTTTTATAATCTTTCGATTCATACTCATCACAGCGTTGCATCTTGCATCTTGCATTTTTTACTAATTTCGCTACCCTTATTTCCTCAACTCCATACGCTTATACTGGACTCACATTCTTTTTCGACATTAAAAGCTTCACCATCAGTTTTCTTATTATGGATGTGATGTCACTCGATTGCTCGCGCCCGCCTCCAACATTTTGCCTAAGAACATAATTAAGCGGCCGTCTGATGAGCTTAACTCACTCGGAATCTTACAGTCATCTGCGATCCATTGGATAATCTTGTAAGCGCTGTATAATGTTAGTTAGTATAAGTTGCGTTCCGAATACATTACTCCACCTCACGAGTTCTCGGTTTTTGTATTAATATTAGATTATTACCATTGATAAAGATCCGAAGTGGGCCGTAACGTTTGATGTTTGTCATTTTATAACGTTTATTTGCGAACTTATATCGTGACCATCAACATCTTTTGCTAAATAAACAGCACACAATTTTTACGCAATAAATACCGCGTACGGGCTCTTATTGGCTTTTCTCTCTTGGATTTATTGATTGTTTATTTATTTCATATCGAAAATTAACATACCTTATAGACGGTAGTATATTTAAAAAAATGGTTGGATAAAGCATGGCTTTTTTTTCAAAATCTTATCATATTTGACTATGCCATTTTCCCACATTGTTAAGTCGAACTTGATGATGTTATGCGATACATAATCGTTCATTTCTATCCAGTACAGATTTCTTGCTACCCAATCGATGCAGAGATTGTACGCTATTTTTTTAAATTTAGCTATTTTTGTAATACTGTTTTTATTCATTTCCAACATGATCAGCTCTCTTTTTGTATTGCTCCAATAAATTTTATGTTCCGCTATCGAATAAGTGGCATGTGCCACATTCTTATCCTTAACGAGATTAACGTTGATTTTCGAATCCAAATCCCATATATCGATACCTTCTTTCGTTACCATCAATAATTGCGGTATTGGATTTTCGTGCGTAGTCGATACATTAATTAAATCTGTATAAGGACCAGCGTCAACTTTAGTATGCGCTCGTACTTGAAAGTAGTACGTCGTATTAGGTTTTAGATTGTGCACCGTGCACTGCAATATTGTAGCTGAGATATTTTTCTCGTCGCAGATTTGAATCTCTTTCTCGATGAACCAATACTGCAGTGTGTATCCTTGTATTACTTCGTCTGTAAATTCAGATTGGTTCCATCTGTAAAAGAAATAATATTTTGGCCTTTTTATATTTAGTAGTATTATAACAGAATCAACGTTTTTATGTGTATGTGTCGTTAAATTTAAAAGAATACAGACTGAAAAAGTAGATTTTTTTACCTGAATGTCACAGAAATGTTGTCGTCTTCATTTAGGAATTCATTATGGAATTCTACAAATGCTCTCGGAGATGTTGGTTTGCTCAAATTACTTTCTAGAAATTTTAAGATTACACATATTGAGAATTATATACAGGAACATTAACTTGATAATCTCAGTAATTCAGAAAAAACAATTTAAAGTAAAAATTAAAGCAAGAAACAAAAATAGAGATATATTACAAAATATGGAAATCATATAGCACAGCAAGTACTGATTTTTAAAATAATAAAATAATATAAAATGTTTGCGTGTTTTATATGACTCAAAATATAGTTGTTAATCCAGAACAAAAACAAATACAAAGTTTTTAATAAAGCATTAAACATTTTTTGGAAATGTCTTATTGATTAAGAAATCAGAAGTATAATATTTGCGATTGTTTTAAAAAAATAAACTAGCAAAGTTAAATAATATAATTAACTGCGTTATATTAAATCTTGATTAATTTTACATACGTGTAATATGTGAATTTTTTTTTTTTTTTTTGTTTGTGGCAAAATGAAATTTATATTCTTCTCGCTGTTGAAAGATATTTTTTTTTTAATTTTATTTTTACTCTTTCTTAAATGTAAATTATATTTATAATTTTTTTTGTTATGAACTTTTTTAAAATAATTTATGCATTTCTTTGCAACTTACTAATAGATTCTGGGATCACAGACATAATTGCAAATGGAATCTCATCAACTTTGTTTCTCACACTCGCATTATCAAGATGACTGCGGTCAGACTTGAGATTTTGTAAAATATGATGATCGTTGTTCTCAGATACTGGAATATCCTTATAAAGTATAACATAAAGTATAACATATGAAAAGAATTAAGCAAGCACCATTGGATCGAAACGCGGCTACTTCCGACACTTTTAATGCTAAATAATACATATACAAGTAAGTAAAATTGCCATAAAATTTCTTGTTTGATTCATCATTTTGGCTTGATATTTTTCTTTATACCTCTCCTGATTGATAATGTGTTAAATACAGTGTAGTTAAATTTTATTTTAAATCTGTTTTTATTATTTTTCAAGACATTTTCTTGCATATCAAACATGATTCTTATATCAAAGAGAAAATGCTACCGCGCACAAATTGACCCAGCTGCGTCAAATAGATGTCAATAAAATCGTTTGGATCAATGAGCATGTTATGTAAATCAATATGTGGTGGCTTAATGCTCGATGCTCGTTGATCCAAACGATCTGCTATGCATATGCAGCTATATCAATTTGTGTATCTTGTGTGTGTATTGATAGCCCGAAGTGACGCAGAATAGATTAACGAGGGTTAATAAGAGTATATAATTTATAACCGCTTCCCTTGGCAAATAATATATGAAAGTGTAGCTCTTTTTGATTGTTGAAACAATTTTGTTTAACGATTTAGTTTTTTAATGGTGAGTTAGTTAACTTCTCCAAGGACCATTACTTTAGCACGACTTTCCATTTTAAACATTTATTTGATACCATTAAAGTTTTTCAAAAATGTTTGTACTTCAAAAATATAAATATTATAAATATTGTCTTTTTATGGTCATATAAAATTTATATAAATTCTTGTACTTGAACTTTTATCGAATTTCTTTTCGGTTATCGTTACATTTTTTAACGCAAACAAATTCTGAAGAATATGATGTTATAATTAACCTATGTACATTACTTGGGTAAGATCGTATGCATATAGCTATATAACGAATATATGTACAATTAAATTTTTATATAAAGTCGAAGACGTAGCAAAAAATTGACTGGTTGCATATATTGTTGATTTCTGTGACTATTGCCTTTATTGTTAGAGTTAATTGATACAATCCGAAATTCTATTATACCGATACTCGACTTTGTTTCAATATTTAGTAGCTCTATTCTGTTATATATGTATATATAAATATATGTATATATATATATATATATATATATATACATATATATATTTATATAACTATCCTTAACATAAAAAAGGATGCTGACTTTCTAAATTAATTTTGTTAAATAAAAACTAATTTAGTACAAATCTTATTATACTAATAAATGGTTATAAATATTTAAGAAAATAAAGAATTCTTAGGAATTGAAGAAAAATCACATAAAAATCAGTTTAAATGACACTATATGTATGTATTAATATAGCGGAAAAGAAATAAAAAATCATATTGATGTTCCAAAAATACTTATTTTTAAAAATAGCAAAGAGAGAGATACAAAGAGAAAGAGATAATATAGTAACGTTTTAATACATCTTAATCAAGCTCAATTTTGTATTATATAACATCCACTTATAAACAAAATTTCCAAGATTTATACCTCCTTTTCTTTTTCATAACATCACACATATTCTTCTAATGTTTTGTGTTATATAATTTTATTTTATTATTATAAAGTCTATATATTTTATTATTATATACAGTTTTAGTTACTCAAATGAACTATTAGTTACAATAACATTTAATTTTATTCGACAAAGCAATCTCTTACCTTTATGAAGTCTGAATCCGGATACTTTGACAAGATATCTGCTCTCGTTAACATTAACACTTTCAGTAAAACACATAAAACCGTTTTTGACATAATAATTTTGTTTTTTGTAAATACTTGCGCTCAATCAGTTTCCGCGCAATCCTTGGCAGCTCAGCTATGAATAGTGATTCTATTGATACTCTGTATAATTCCAATATGCCCGAATCGAATTGATGTTATCTTACATATATCATTTTTTGAAATTTGTTTAGTACATCAATCATGAAATCTCTTCTAGCGCTGCTTTTCAAAATTTCTTTTTATAACCAATCACGATGTATCTTACATATCATCAAATTATAAAACTTGATTAATAAAATGCTTACTTTTTTCTATGAAAACCAATGACGACGTTGAACTGACACGTATGCATTCGTTGTATCAAATTATAATATAAATATTATCAGTCTCCCTGTAGCTCCTCTTAATATAATTTAGTAAAAAGCAATCAAATAAATAAAATGTGCAATATAAAATTATTATTCGAAGAAATTATAGACAATTAGAGGAAATTACTGAATTATAAAATTTTAGTTTCGTCACTATATATGCGCCAAATTTTAACAGATTGTATATATTTTCTATATCTCTTGTTTGATTAAATACTGCTTTCAATTAAAAACTGTGTGTAATAATTGTTTCTTATATATACTATCGTGCTCTTGAAGGCCCACTATTCGTGTACATCGTTCTTGACGGACTGAAACGTTTGTATCATGCAATTCTAATCGAGCTTCACATGACGCGATTGCGTATTTGTATTTGATTGGCGACCATCATGAATTATCAACCTGAATAATCGATTTAAATGAAGCACTTTTACCGAGCCATTATTTTTTATTTGCTACACTCCACTTGCGATTTTCTTCTTTGAAGACGTTCGTCGCTACTTTAAAAAGAGCTAAACTTTTTAAGATTTGTTTAATTTCATTATTAATATTATTAATGAGTAACTAACGTTCATAAGTAATATGTAACCACGTATATCGCGACAATAAACGTCGTAGGCGTTTACCGGGTGAGGAGATTTGAGTACTCTATTGAACCTAAGAGCTATGCCGGTAACTACTGGATCACTAGGATCACCCATGCCGGACAGGTCGAGAGAGAAGAGTCAGACTAAAAAAAATACCGTAGTTATATACTACGCAAAAAATTAAAAAGGGCCACTTTCTTTCTACAGTAAAGGCAATTTTCAAGTGGCTGCTACTTCGTTGCATATAATCGGATTGAGATTAATAAAAAAACCTTACAAAGCTTGAAGTCTCTAGTTTCAGAATCTTTTAATCGAGTTTAATCCTTTTTATTTGTTACAAAATTACATTATGAAAAAGCGACGTCCGTCGATTGAACAAATTTTTTAACAGTTTGTCAAAAGGTGCCAAAGAAAAAAAAATGTAACACGATTTCGTTAACTGGATTTTAAAGAGCAGAGTTTTATCTTTAATTTGCTTTTTTAATGAATGTCCTATGATTTTTTATTCGCCGAGTTGTTCACTACTGAAGTAAAATCAATCTATTGAGTTTGAGCGTTCATAACAAGTGAAAAAATTATCGCACAATGATGATTAAAAAAGCAATTTAAAGAAAAAAAAAAAACAGCACTTTAAAATGCACTAATTGTTTTTTCAATCAATATCCATAGTCAAAGTGTAATCATTACTTTAAAATCAAGTAAAAATTGCACTTTTATCCTTTTTCATTTAAATGCAAATTATTGAAGAAACGTTAACATTTTTATGAACTCTACAATATTTACAAATAAAAAGTATCCCAATTATTCGTGCAAAAAGCTAAAGCATTTAGTGCTTTATACTTTTGTATCAAGAATAAGAAAAAAGTGTCCTTTTCCAGAGATGATGTACTTGAAAGAATGTATTCATACAAATCTCGCACGGCCGCTATGACTCTGAATTTGACGGTAGTAATCTCGTTATAGCGTGCCAAAGCCCCATACAGTATTTTGAGATTCCACTGTATTGTAATGAGAATTCTAAATTAGATCTCACTACGTAAGTTTTCCTCCCCACTTTCGATTATATGACGCGTTGTAGCGGCATTCACGGTATTTTTTGGTCACACTTCGTACATAGACATATTTGTGGAGAAATATAGTCAATAAATATATCGTAGGATTAACAAATTACGGAGTTTTGATCTCTACATGATATATGAAAAGTTTGGAGTAATTAAAAACTGTAAAAATGATGAACTATAAAGTTCTGATCTTTGACATCCTACACATGTATGCATGGACAAACGTACACGTATATATTCCAAGAGTAAAGTAAATTTAATCAGTGTCTTTATATGACATATCTCGAGTCATTCTCTCCGGCAGAAGATATCGTAACTTTGCAATTTATAGAAGTTCTTAACAAAAGAAAATTTAATTATATTATTTTAAAATATGCTTTTTAATATTACCGTTTTGACCAGTTAGAATATAAAAAACGGGAGTTTCTATTTAAAAAATTCGAAATGATTTTTACAGAATCTTCAAAGTAACCCAAGGTCAAGATAATACTATTTTGCATCACTTGAAACGTTACAATTTTTGTTTGAAGCACATTTATAAATAAATGTATATATATACAATGTAGAATATTATGATCGAGTTACTATGTATATACATTTATTTATAAATGTATATACATAGTAACTCGATCATAATATTCTACATTTTTTTTGCACAAAATATAAAATTCTTTAATGTTTCTTAATGTATTAAAATTAGTGTATGCGTAAATTTATTCATTACATTTTTTCTAATATTATGTGCAATGGCTCTGTTTCTTTATTAATTCGTAATAAAAAAGAAAAATATGAAAACTAATTATAAGCATATTCAGGATCGGTTCTGACTCCTTATTAGTCCTTGTGCGAGAACAATTTTTGCGCCCCTATGTTGACGTATAGAAAAATAAAACGACAAAAAATGTACATGTATACACATACAAAGTATGTATTTCGTGAACATATACTTAACAATTGTATAAAAAAACAAAAACAAAAATATTTTCTTATTATCAATGAATACTTTTAGATTTCTTACTAGCTAAATGTTGAATCGTCTATAATCTATAATATCAAATAAATCTAAACTTTCACAAAGTCCATATTCTATAGTTAAAAGTCCTAATTCGGTTAATCGATCCTGAGTCATAGAAGATCGCAGTTAATTCTTTATTAATTTTAATTTTGAAAAACTTCTTTCACTGCAACAGTTATTGGCAATATTAAAAAAATTCTTAAAGATATAAACAAATTAGGAAATGATCACTGTAAGTTATTCTTAACAATACAATCTAAATTTTGTAACGGATTCGTAAGCTTCTTTGCATTATTTTATATGTTTGTAATTCGTTAAATAATTCCAAACTATTTATATCTTTAGATATTGAATTTTCTGTGTCAATTTGCAGAGTTAAGTCTAAATCTAAACTAGCTTTTTTTAATTTTTCTTCTGACAAATTATGAAATCCGCACAAAAATTTGAATAAATTATTGCATTCATTCAAGATTTGAAACCTTTCTTGAATTGCTGGCAGTAATTGTTGGCTTGAATTAAGGCAGTATCTAATATCACAAAATAAAATTTAATCTTAAAAATTTCTTTCGGGTCTGTTAATGTTTCGTCTGCGCATTCATAACTAAAATGTCTTATTTTTGTTCTATTACAAACAATTGCAAATTTGGCAGATATATTTATTTCAGTAGCCAAAACTTGAGCATTACTAATATATTTATTAAATGCTTCACTACATCTAATATCATTTAAAAATTTTATTACTTTATTTAATATTTTTGTAGATTCATTAAGTTAGATCCAGGTCTTTGTAACATTTTATCTGCTACGTCTATTTTTGATAATGTATCATGCCATATAGTAACAGAACATATAAATTTAAAATTTGTTAAATGAATTAATAATGAATTGGCCATATGTTTCGTTTTTATATTTTGAGAATTATCTTCTATCAAGATATTTAAATTTTTAATAATATCGTTTAATTGCAATCTGAAAGGACGTATCGCATTTATTCTACTCTCCCATTTAGTATCGCTAATTGATTTTAAAGTTAGCCTAGAAACATTATTTTTAGTACATCCCATCTGTAGGATGATGCAAAAAAAATGTGTACAATTTTTGAATAATATTAAAAAAATTGAAAAAGTTTCAAAAGTTTCTTTAGCAGCATCATTGATTACTAAATTTAGTAAATGCGATGCAAAGAGAACGAAAAGAGTGAATTAATATTTTTAAGTCTATTTTGTAAGTCTATATGTTTACCATCATATGATTATGGAAAGATTAATTAAGGTTGCTATCAATTAAAACTTTTTAGAAATCGAAAAAATGCAATTAAAATTATAGAGAAATTACAATATAGAATAGATCTCCTTTTGTTTTACAAATCAATTTCTTGTTTCCAAAACATTTCTTATATAAAAATTATTACTAAATTAATAATATTAATAAATAAAAATAGAAATAAATAAATAAAAATTAATAATATACTTGTACTAATATAATAATATAATACTAATCTAAAAAAATAATTTTTTTTATATTCAGTTAAAATTAATGTAAACTTACTGCTAAAATATTCAATAACCCAGAAACTAACTCTGATTCTCCTTCAATAAAATCTATAGAGGATTATAATTGAATTCAATCAAAATCTTATATCCTATATTCTATACCGCATAGCGCACGCTTGTAGTGTCCTAGTAAATAATATTTAATACACGAATTGTTTTTACAAATTTCTAGATATATATAGCATTTAAATCTTGAGAAAGATATTTCATAATGTATTTATGTGAAAAGATCAATTAATATATAACGCATCAAATTTAAAAAGCGCGTATATATCGTCTCTCTCTTTTACATTATATAATTATAGGTACATAGTTGCTCGATTATATATGCATATATAGTTATTTTGTTGTATTTAACGCACATAAGTGCAAATTTATTTGGCTACTTTTAAGCAATAAGAAAATTGATCAAAAAATGACTAAAGCACATTTTCAAAATACAGATTATTTATTTATTAATGCTTGAATTTTATATACGTTAATATGATAAAATTAAAAAAAATTTAAGATATACATACATTGTGTGATATAAACTTTCAATAAATACAAGAATATATAATAGAATTTATAATTCATCTCTCAGAAATATAAATTCTGGTGCTCGCACGGTTCCAGCAAACATTATCTCTCCGTATACTTCGATATAGTAATGAAACGGACGATCTACGACCAACTCTTGCAGTGGATCTACCGGTTCTCTTATCTCGCTTTCGTCAACTGTAAACAAAAATTTTTTTATTGCAATGCTTATACACACAGTATTCGCCTAAAGTTTTCTATTACTCACAGATGTTATCATTTGGAGCTTCCGAACTTTCTCCGTTAATTTTCACGGAAACCGTTTGAACGATATTGTTCACTTTTAGAGGAATTTCTGAGAGACGTGTAAAATCCGCATTATTCTCGAACATCGTAGTAACGCCCATCTACAAGCAATTATCAGTTTTAATTTCTAGATTTTATCCAAAATCTCTTATATATCAGTTGTAAACAGATTTTGTTAATTACACAATACTTACCATACGAAAAAAATCTGTCATATTTTCATGATATGCAGTCATAAACTTAGGTAAATATAGATCCATATCTTGCTCAAATCTGTTTGTGTATGCAGTTCTAATTGATTCAAATTCGAAAAAGTTAAGCTTTTTTTCCAAGTATTCCAGATTGCCAGGTTCCATATTTTCATTTGGCAAAAATATAATCATTGTAACGTTGTTATCCTGTAAAATTATATTTTGATTCAATATTTAATTCTTGATGTTCTATAAAATTATTTTTTGATTCATTATCTTATTTTCGAAAGTTATCTTATAAATAATAATTATTTACCAAAAATGGAATTTCTATGAACTTGGCATTCCAATGTGGTATTTCACCATAAATAAATGTCGATTTTTCAAATTTAATTGTTGGAACAAAATACATTTTTGATGGAGAAATATAAAATTTGCGTCTTTCTGTTTTTTTTGTATAAGTTGAGTTCAGCCATCTACTATTTAGGTAAACAATATTTACCAACATAATTTTTGTACCTTTGTCCACATTAACTATTCATATAAAGTATATTGTTGTTAACAATGTGTTTTGCATAAACTATAATTTATTTATATTTAATTGTGTCAAACATTTATACAATATACCTGGAGAAATTACGTGATTTAACATATTATAATTTGTTGCTTTTTGGGCCCATAAATTTATAGTTTCTGCAACATGTGTGTTATTTCTGAAATCTATTTTTGAAATCGAGCAATTAAAAATATTTATGCATATTGATGAGAAGTCGGCTGTTAGCTCAATTGAATTCTGAACATATATTGCAGTTTCTAGATGCAATTCGATGTTTCCGATACCCTAAAAATATATATAAATATATCATTATTCAGAAAAATTTTGTACTATAATATCTTTATCTTACATTTAAGTAAGTAAGGTTAGCTAAGTATCCGTTTAAAGGTATTTTCTGATCGTCAGTAATACCCAAATTAGACATCAATTCATTTTCTGTCGCTTCTTTAGCACCGTTTAAAAGTAAGGAAGTTATCATACATATATTCGTAAGACTATTTACTACGTTTTTTATGTTCATCAATTGATTCTGTGACAAAACATAAATTAAAAATTAGGCAACTCAAAACTTATATAAGATACCAATACATCGATTACATACTATATACGATGGTTCTTTTAGACTAGATACATCCTTTAATTCTACATATGTTATAATTGCTGAAGATAGATTTTTATAAGTCTGGTTGCTAAATGACATTGATGCATCGAAGGCACACACAATGTTAGCGATGATGATCGCAAATAACGCTGTAAGAGGAATACGTTCGTTATAAAATTAAGAAGAAGCGGTTATTTTATAGTATATTAATAATTTATGACTCAGCTACTGAAATTTATATATTATTATGTATAGAACTATATGTATATTATTATTATTATAAGAAACATCTTTTAATAGTGATTATTGTATTATTATTACCTGTACGCATTGTAACACAAAATTCCAATTCTGTGATATATGTATATATGTATAAAAAATATAAACATATATCGAGTAAATTGAAGGATAAATTATTAAATTTAATATACGTGTTACATATATGTATATAGCTTTTTCTGTTTGTTCCTTTATTTTCTTTTTTTTTATGTGCCAAGGATCAACTGTTATTTTAAATTACTAGCTAAGATTCTTTAATAAAGCTTCAAAATTCAGAAATTTGGAACTGGCAAATTACTTGGTTCAATTTTAATCAAAAATTCTCTTCTGTTGACATCGATTAAATACTAGCTGCGTTGTATTTGCGCCAACTGTTAAAAAAACTATCGAAAATAACTGCAGAGAAAGAACACATTATTTTGGAATAAAATTCAAGTTATTCTCACGTGATTTTATAGATGGTCTCAATTTACTTCAACAACGTCGATTTCCAATTTTAGGAAAAAATTTCGTACGAGATCTTCAATGACACTTCTGTTGCAATGATTAGAAATAATTCATACCACCGATGATGGCACACGACTGCTTAATACGTGTCTACCTGTGTCTCTGTAACGGTTGTTACAGCAGTATTATTGTTTGCGATGTCGTGTAGAGGTGACTGAAATTGAAAAGAGAGAAAGAGAGAAATAAAGTTGATAATCTTTCTTTTTCGTTATTCCTTTCGAAACTCACGCTTTTCCACATATATATGTCTTATAATAGCCCTCTCAATTTAATTTTAGTTTTAATAGAAAAGCCTTATCAATTCTTTATTTGAATGATAAATGTTTATAGAATTGTTTATAATCTACAAATCACACATATTAATGCTGTAAAGCATTTTTTCGATTGCTGCATATTTATATTTTTTTAAGATAAGAAAACTTTTTTTAATAAAATTATAAATTATTATATTTGTTTACAATGATAGAAAATAATTAAAGAGAACTTGTAGTAAACAATTTTATATATAAAATATATGATTATAATATCATGTAGCTTGTTATATACCTACAGTTATAACGTATTTAAAATGTAAAAAATGAAAGGATTAGAGAGAAAAATATTGCGTATTCGCCTGATATGCACATTGATGCCATACATGTTTGACATTGGATTAAAAATAAAATTTGAATAGATGCTTGAAAAATTTATTAACATAAATGGATATGTTTGGAGACAACGTATTTTAAAATATAATTAAATCAGTTAAAATACAATGATATTAAGAAATTTGAGAAGACTTTATTCCAACATAAATAACTCGATACTTTCCCCATCTTTAAAAAAAAAAAAAAAACAAATCTGGAATCTATAACATAAAAGATTCGCAGATCTTTGAACTGGCCGTACAGTATAATCGAGTTTACACAATAATGGTACCCGATTAAATCTATCAGCGATCGCCAATGAATCGTTTTAATCCCATTGGCAATCCATCAACTTATGCGCGTGTCCATTTCTCGATGTTTTTAAAATCAAATCTTCAAAAATCACAGATTTTAAGTAAAGTCGTTCCGCCTTTTAGTAAAGCCAGAAAATATTGCATCTGAAAAATAAGAATTTAGAAAACATTTATTGCGCGTACAAGTATGTACAATTTAATAAAATTAAATAATCACAACACAATTATTAAAATAAGTCATATATTTGCAAATATTTTAATTTTTCTAATTCATTGTGTATTATTGTAACTTAGAGCTAAAATTAAATAATGCAATTTTAAGTATACGGAAGAGAACACTTATCAAAAAAGATAAAGAAAGAATATTATTAAATTAATAATCTCTTATATAAATAATTATATATAAAAATATCGGAAATTTGTAAAATTTAATATAAAAATATTATATATATATATATATATATATATATATATATATATATATATATAATATTTTTATATTAAATTATTTTTATATTAAGCCGGAAATAATATACATATATATATATATATATATATATATATATATATATATGTGTGTAAAGAAAAAAACAAATAATTGTTTAAAAAAATACATTGTAAATAATTACATACTTTTTCTTAAAAACAATTATTTTTTTTATACTAATTGATTTGTCTCATTATTCTGTACATAAAAGTATTACGGTAAGATTATCGAAAACTAAATATTTTACGAGATATTTTATTTTTTATATCAAAATATGTCAGATTAAAATATAAAATAACTCAAAAAGTACTTAATGAAAAAATACTTTATTATAGTGTTTTGGAAAGCTCTCGAGATAAGCTACAAGAATATGCAATAAAAAAGAGGGTTCCATTTAAGAAAACATCGATCACATTGACTTGGCCTTGAAAAGGTCATTCAACGTCAAGTCCATATTTTCATCATGTGTCCCCCTCTGAACCCTACAACTTTTGTATAAAACATTTTTTTCCATCTTGCTTACTTTACGAGATATTTGCGTGCGTTGATTAAAATGACTCACCTTGTATATATTATCTCCGGCTTAAATATTATAATTGCACAATTTACGACTTAAATGCTACGTATTATCGCACAATGATAATTACAAACTCATACAACACATTGCAGCAATGTCGTTGCAATGTTCTGTACTGTATGGATGGTAATGTCTAAAATTATTCATCGTTGTCTTAGACAGTCATGATAGATAAATTATCATATGAAACATGAGGAATCAACCGACCGTAGGTATACGAACAATGCACATCGAAAGATGCTCAATGTTGATGAGATGTTTGTAAAACGGCGTTATATAATTATTGTCAAGTCGTATACCACAAATCTCGTTCAAAAAAAGAAAGCTGTATTTGTATCCAGTACAAAAAATAAAAATGTTAATATCCTTATATCAATATCAGCTGAAGCTGCGCCTACTACTAATTCTTTTTTCCGACAAACTCACATCACAAGCTTTCTATACGCGTGACTGTCCAGTATTAAACCCGGAAAACTATCGATACTGGAATACACATATAAGGATCGAAACAGTGTCTAAAAGAGATTGAAAAAATATTTGTTTTGTGACACAAAGTCATATTCAATAAAACGTGCAATAGTATGAGATTCGATTTACCAATTTTAAATCAAAATTTCATCAAAATACTGGTGTTCCGTTTCGTTTGTCTTTAATTTTTTCACTTGCATAGATCATTTTTCTTTATTACTATATTCGAGTAGTTCAAGTCAAACATGTTCAACTCTAGTATTTAACTAAAAAAAATTAATTAAGTTTTAGATAAACAACTAACATTTTTCTATTATTTTCGATATTAGAATATAAATATAATTATAATTATATTATAATATAAATATAATTACTGTGTGTAAATATGTTGACATATCAAAGTGCTGGGCATCTCTCAAATATTTTAAAACGCCCCGATGACGCACGTAACAAAGTTTCTGTGCTTCTATTATGATATAATCTGAAGAATTCATAATTTGACAGTAGAGCGCGAGACACTCCGTCAAATTCTTTTTCGAAACGCGATCGTGAGAAGTATTGGCAAGTAATTTGATATGATTAATATGATTAATAATTAATTATCCTTTACATACGTTAGATCATACGTTAATTATATCGCGACAATTAATTTTGAAGCGCGTATTTCGTGTAATTTATTTCTTTAATTTTAATTAAATTTTGTTTTATTTATTTAAGTAAGAGAAATGTAGTGACAGAAGTCCGAAATAATAAGTTATCGTTTTGTTGGATCTCTTTTTATGAGCAATAATTATTTCTTTAATAATATTTATTTAAATATAATTTAAATTTAAATTAAATTTAAATTAAATATTATAAAGTTAAATATATTTTTTCCGGTACTTTATCATTCGACTCTTCAATGATCTAAATATAATTCACATTAGGAACGCGCAATTAACTCGCAAGATCGAGTAATTATCTTAAAAGCTTCGTGATACATCTATCGATTAATAAATAATTAATCTATAATTTAAAATATTTATATAATTTATAATATTTCGCGTATATACAGGGTGTCCCAGACTACCCGTACACCCCCTTTAAAATGAAAATAAATGGCTTTTATCAAAAATCGCGAACATTTTTTAAGTAAATCGGGTATGCTCTATCGAAAGGTGATATTTTCAACTTTTGATTCCGACCGGAAATACGCCATCCGGACCGGTTCATAATTTTATCACACTTACTTTCTAGCTCAATTTTAAGGTTGACACAGAGGCACTTACAGAAAAAATTTTTGATACAAAAATTTCTTATTTTTTCACGTACAATTCGAATCTGTAATAAAAAGTACTATGTTCCCCTCAAAAAATTCAACTTAAGGTCCGAATGGCGTATTTCCGGTCGGAATCAAAAGTTGAAAATATCACCATTCGATAGAGCATACCCGATTTACTTAAAAAATGTTCCTAAACGCGGTCGCGACAAGTATTAAAATATAATTCGCTACAATCGTATTTCTTGTATGTTGCTCTGTCTTACAGTATAATAAACTGATTGTGAGTGAGTATCTCGTATAATTGTTCCGCGACCGGGAGTCTCGCAATCATTACGTATACGTAATACGTTCGTCGTTGCTGTCATCGTGCCGCGGACGGCTCGTCGTATCGTTGGTGCTGTCATCGTGCCGCGGGTGGCTTGTCGCGTCGTCGGTGCCGTTATCGTGCCGCGGACGGCTTTCGCGTCTTTCGCGTCGCGTGTCACCACAGCATTGCCACGAGTCGCACAATGGCTCATATGTGGCACGTGCGTTTGTGCGTTGAACGCACATTAGTGCGTCGTCGTTGCCGTCATCGTGCCGTACGAGCAACGATGCGTCGCGTTGTCGCGGTATCGCGTTTTCGCGTCGTCGCGTCTTCGCGGTAGACTTCTATCTCGTTTTTACGATTGTCATCGAGGATCATACTTCGTTGCCGACTAAATGGGA
Organism: Formica aserva; assembly: GCA_037039905.1. Classification (NCBI taxonomy): domain Eukaryota; kingdom Metazoa; phylum Arthropoda; class Insecta; order Hymenoptera; family Formicidae; genus Formica; species Formica aserva. The sequence goes on from JAXRKO010000438.1 coordinate 17,434, forward strand.
TGTCTCTCAGCGTTGCAATCTTTAATATATTAATACCTATTAATATAATTAATTTTATATTAATATCAATTAATATTAATACTATATTAATATTATATATTATATAAATATTTATGTATTAATAAATTTAATATATTAATGTAGGGGCAACGTTAAAACGCCTCAGTATCGCGGCTGAGGTGAATGCCGGCCGCAACGTATGTTCGTGCATAGTATAGATGCATGTTCGCGCGGTTAATCTTAAACTTCGGTTCAAGAATCGGTTGTTGAGGGCACGTTCTGCTCCGACAAACAGTTCGGCCCGAATCGGTTAGAGTTCGGTCGATTGTTTTGGAATCGTCGTTCATGGGTCCCTTCTCTTGTACCGTCTAACAGCACATTGTAGCAATACTAACATGTTTGGCATTGGAGGAGTTGGCTGTATTAATTAGGTTCGATTTTCGCTCGCTAGAGAAGTTGATCTCCCGCTTTCGAAGTGATCTAGATTGTTAGCACCTAGGAGGTGGGTATCTTCATTCTCGACCCGTCTCTCAGCCTTACGATAAACCCGGCTCAGTCTGTATGATAGAGACTTGGTGGTTCGTATGAAATCGTTCCTAATGAAGTTCGAGTCGGCCCTCGATGGGAGCAGGCGCGGACCAAGGGTCGAGCGAACCCCATTCGCGTTGATTCCATCAATCGATTTCGTCTTCTTCCGCTTCCGCTTAACCTTTGCTCGAAGTAATCGGTGAATTCCCGACTTGTCGACTCGAAGTGTGATTCTCACGTGAAGCGGGGTTCGATCGTGCCGAAATTCGAAAGTGCGGGAGTGTCATTCAAAGTATCGCGCGTATAAGTGCGGAAGTAATCTTTTAATAAAAGTGCGGGAGTGCCGTTTAAAGTATCGCGCGTGTGAATCAACCTGAGAAGAGGAGGAGGCCTAGGAGAGGCATACTGCACCAGTGGAACAACCCTATGGTAAGTAATTCGTTATTTGTATATTAATTATTCATTAATTGCGTACGTATAATTTAATTTAAACAATTAATCGCGTAATTTGGCTTTTTATTTATATGATTTAGACAAGAGAGAATTAGAAAGAAAAAGATTTTTATATCAAAGCTATAATTGTAAAAGTTTCCTCTTTTAGATTATAATTTTTATTATAGAAATTATTATAGTTATTAGTAGTCTCTTTTCAAAATTTATAAAATTATTTTATTAATCTGCTTATTATTATATGCATGAAATATAAAATTCAATGCATATAATAAATTTTTTTAAATATTAATTATTTTGAGCGCTGCTACAATTTGGATCTTCTATTTGCATGTTGCAGAGCAACGTAGCGACCCTGACATTCTGAGAGGAGGAGGAGGCCTAGGAGAGGCATCCTGCACCGGCGGAGCAACCTAAGGGTGAGTATTATTATACATCCCGTACATGCATTAATTCGGTTCATTTATTTGAATATTTTAAACAAGAGAGATTTGCACAAAGAGAAAAACTTTTATATAAATCTCTTATATAAAAGTAATTACTTAAAAAAAATTGTTTTCTTTTTTAGACCTTATAAAATTATTCCGTATTTATATGCCTGCTTATTATTGCACCCATCGGATATAAAATTCGGTGCGTACAATAATAATTTCTTAAAATATTAATTATATTAAATGTTGCTATAATTTGGATTTTATATTTGTATGTTGCAGACAACGTAGCTTCAAGACCAACAACTCCGCTGTTGCGCATCAGTGTCAGTGAGTGACAAACTTTCATTAAATTTTAAAATAACGGATTTTTAGAGATTGTAGATGTAGATTGTAGCTTGTAGATTATAGATGGATCCGTTATCTTAAAATGGATGGACTAGAATAAATTAGATCACACACATAACTTTTGACATTTTTTTAATAGAAATTTGCATTAAAGCATATTACAAAAGCAAACTAAAACATAAATAAAGAAATATAGAAAAACTTTCGATTCATTATCAATTCATTCTTTATCATTCTGTGTAATCAATTATCTATCAATTATTTATTTAATAAAGAACGTGTCACTAATTTTATTATTATGTATATAATAATTTATTCTTATAACATACGTTGATTTTATTTAATATTTTATAGTCCATCCATCTATATGTAATGTAGCATATCAGAAAACTTTGTTTTGACTGATATAAATTTAAGTAATCGATCAATCAAATTATGTATAATGTTTAAAGAAATAAGTGAATAATAATAGTATAAAGTAAAAGTATAGTGAAAAATATATAAAAGTAAATGTTTACTTAATTCTATTATAATTGTATTATAAGAATAATATTATATATTACAAAAATTTTAATCAATCACAATTTTTAATTAATGATTTGACATTGTACATCAGTTAAAGCAAAGTTATATTAAAACAACGTACAACAAACGGTCCTAACGTATTACGACCCTCAACGAGCGTAAAATTACGCTCATGCACCGGCGATAATAATTAGCCGGCAACGGAAGGAATTTTTCTCCTTTATTGTCCTCTGATAGAGGTCGAAGCTACATCTCTGACTAGATGTAGTCCGATTGAATATGGCCAGGATCAACGAAAGGTAGGTCCAACTGGCCCAACGGAATCAACATAGTTGACCAATATCGTGGTCAAAAGGCGGAAAAATACACATGTTGAGCAATACATGTGTTTGTGCATTTCTACGTGCAATGGCACGTAATCAAGAATGCTCCCGGTGCATTCTATTAGGGCACGCGAGTAGGGCACGCGAGTAAGGCACGCGATTAGGGTGCGCGATTAGGGTACGTGATTAAGACACACTCCCCAAAGTGTGATCCCGGATTCTCGCTGGCTTAGCCAGCAAAAATAGGATTGTTAGGACTATTTATCAGGACTATTTTAATTTAAGATATTTATTTAATTCCTTAAAATTCTTTAGAAAACTAATAAGTAAGATTATTTGAGGAAAATTAAAAAGTGGAAATTAATTATAAAAAATTTGTAGAAAAATTAATAATTTTAATTTTTCTACGATTTAAATTAAAAAGTAACTAGTAAAAAAATTAAAACTAATTATTAAAAATTTCAAAAATAGCACACATGCTACATCTTTTTTTATAAATAAAAAATTGCATATATATTTATTATGTACAAAATAAAATGTGATACATGTGTATTACATTTTATTTTGAATATTTAAATTTGTAAATATATTTATTATAGTGTTATATAAATTTATGTAATGTTAAACTCTGGAAGTAAATGCTGTTCAGTATCAATTATCTACATTATTGGATAAATCAGATATATTTATTTGATACTGATAGCATTATTAATTGTAAATTGTACTCTAATTATGATTGTACAATAATTAATTGTAATTATTATTATATTATAATTGTAATTTATATGTAATTATATAATTGTATTAATAATATTATAAATTATATAAAATTTCCTTTTTTTTGTAAATTACACAAAAATTTACCGAAAGAACATATATAATGACAATATAATAGAAATTTTAAATTAATATATTTGTTAATTTTTAGTTTTTATTATTTGTATTAAAAATATTTATATTATTATTAAAGTTAAGAGATTGTGTTTTTATATCAAAGAATTGTCGATAAATTCGGGAAATTGTATTTCAAACTTTATAAATATCGCGAATTCTTCTAATATTTAATAGAAAAATTATTGAATAAAAATATGAAGACTCGATGTTAAGCTAACGATTAAATATTAGCTTTTTGTTCACAAAATTTGACGACTGCCTTCGATATTGCAGTATCGCGAGTAAATTATTCCAAATTTCATGATTTGATTTTGATTTGATTGATGAATTGATTTATGAATTTCGTGTCGAAATTAAATATTCGTTAAATTAATTAATTAACTACGTTGTAAAAACACCGCGTTTTTTCCACGTTCTTGGACACGATCGCTGTCTTAGCTAAGGGGCCTTATCGCTGTCCCTCTCGTTAGGTAAACGTTAGTAAAATTGCGTGGTTCGTACCAGCGAAAAGTCGAAACAATCTTCATCGTCGAGAATTATTTCTTATCGGTTCTTGTAAGATCCATCCGCGACGTCTAGTTCGGTGCTCTGTTGAAAATTTGTGGGATGTTCGTTGCAGGATTGGAATTAAACCCAGGTTTTCCTGGCGATTTCTGGAAGCAATGGTTTCGGTAGTAACTCAACGACGACTGCCACACGCCTTTTCGAAGTCGAATCACGAAATTAATTTAAATAGTATATTTGAAGGGAAAATATTTCTTTCTCCTCATTAAAAGTGTTCTTCCATCATTATTAATATTAGTATATTATTGTCTTAATGTGCTAAAAAAATTTAATAGTAGATTGAACATGGATATAGCTAATATATAGATATATTTTTTAAGCAATTTCAAATTGCAATCAATTTGTTCCTATTGACTTTTTTTATACAAAAAAATTATAGTTACGAATGAATATATTTTATTAATTATTTTTAATATAATTTTCGATCTTTTTTTGAGAAAATATTTCTAGGTCCTGAGGATATTAAGATTATTTCTTGGTTTTTTTTTTAAGAAATCATTTGCAGGTATTGATCATCCCGCCATTCTAGGATAGTATTCTGGATAGTTTTTAAATATACCATTTTATATATATAATAAAATACATGCTCAAATTAACATACTGTTCCAAAAAACTTTTATACTTTTTTTAAATATTATATTACAAAATATTATGTATGAATGTAACGTAAAATGTGCGTATACTTCAAAACTTTGAGACAAATCGAATGGGTACCTCGATATCAGTGAAATATCAATAAATTAATGTATTTAAATGCTACAGAAAAAGATTAATTATAGCTTAGAATTATTATAATTATGCTTGGTTTTATTTTGATTTATTTTATGTGTGTTGCAAAGTATTCAAATTAAATTTTTTAAAATTTCGCTGTTATCGGGTTCGATTCGTCTCGAGTAGTCGGTACCCGAGAATTATTTGTACTCGCACATTTAACTCGCACTAGCTACAATAACGCGATACATGTATTTTATTATTCATAAATATAGTCGTTCGTAATCACATTTTCATAAAAATTGTTATATCCATTTAATTTTCAATGAAGAGATATATTTCTTAATAATGGAAGAACACATTTTCTCGCGCGAATTTTAATCTCGTGAATTAATGATAATGACTAGAATGGAATCAACTGTCGTTGATTCGTTATCGAAATCATTGCTATCGGGAGCAGTCCGGAAGATTTGGGATTCGTTCCCTCCTACAGCGGGGCTTCTAATATTCAACGGATCACTTAACTTTTCTTTGCGGATTGATTTTGCGGAGTCCGATGTAGAAACAAGAATTTGATCGTTCTCCACCTTTAGGATTGTTCTTGTCTTTGTCGGATATTAACCGGCGTATTATCTGACGGAGGGATCTTGATCTGGTCAAATCGTTGAGCAAGTTATCCTCCACTGAACGCGGCGATAACGCGCAGTTTTTTTTATAACGGTATTTTAAGACTTATACTTTAAGTCTTTTAGTATTTATACTTATACTTTAAGTCTTTTAGTATTTTAAGACTTATATTAACCTATGGTTTTATTCTGTTTAGTCAACCCTCCGCTGAACGGTACACATATCTTATTTTTATCCGCGAAATTTATTTTAATTTAATATAACAAAATCACGCATTTGAAAATAAATCGAGCATTAGATTTTATATTCAAATTGTATACAAATGTTCTATATTACAGACGCGATTATAAAAAGCCAAAATGTCCATCGAAACATTTTCGTTTAAATATGTAATAATTATATTGTTTCTCTGATTGCATGTAGTTTGAAATCGGGAATATTACGGCCATCATCGACTTATTTATCTATCACGTTTTTTTCGCAAATTTTAAATCGCAGTTTATCTTGTGATTTAATCGTTGATTTACATCAAAACTTCGTCTATCTTTTCTCGGTTTTTTTCTTTGCAACTCTACGCAAAATGCACCAGTATAATCTAACTGTAAGTACTTTTTTCTTCTTAATTGAAAAAGATCGATAACTTTATTAACGACTCTTTTCATCAGAATTGTTTGCATTATATAAAACTTAATAAGCTTTCTAATTGCATGTTGATCATTATTCATAAATATTAACCGTTCTTCATCAGCTATATTTGATCTAAAAATTTCTAGTGAATTCTACATTATATGAATATTTCGGACATTTTCGTGTAATAAATTATTTTGTATTACATTTTAAATTATATTTTATATTAACCTTTGTATTATATTTTGTAATATATATCTGTAATATAATTAATTCTATATCAGATATATAGAATAAATTATAATATATTTGTAATACATATTTATATATTTTGTAATATATTTTGTAATACATTTTGTACAGTATGTTTTTAAATGTTTTGTAATATATCTTGTAATTATACATTATATGATTTGTAATTATATATTATATGTATTTTATATAATTTTTCATGTATTATATTTTTTATTTGACAAATTTGTAAAACCTTTATTAAAAGAAACCTACATATTAAAAAAATAAAAATAAAAATGTTTCCTCCTCGATGGTATCTCCACCTTAGCAAAGGCATTTGCCGGATGAGGAGGTTTGAGTGCTCTAACGAACTTGAAAGCTATGCCGGCGGTAACGTATAGCGTTTTCGAGTGAAGCAAGTTTGATCTGAGACCGATTAAGAGACGTCATATACTCCGTCTTGGATTATTAGGGATACCTGAATTATTATATAGATTAATCAATGAAATGCTTTGAGTAATCGTTTGACTGATTAATCAGGGCAAAGAATCTTATACTTTAAAGACAAAATAGCGTCAAAAATGGAGAATGTATTTATATTGTTTAATTATTAATTAATACTTTATATTATTTTAATCAGATTCTCTCAAAACCTATTTTTGATCAAATATATATTCATGGTAAATTGGGTTTAATCGCTCTCAAAGCCATCAAACTTGCTTCACTCGGAAACGCTAATAGTTTACCGGTAGGGTCACTCATGCCGGACTGGTCGAAGGAGAAGAGTCAGACTAAGAGATATACTGTTATAGTTATATTTTTTATATTGATATTTTTAAATAAAATGAAAGTGAAAAAGACAATGATAGAGAAAAGGGAGCTTTAATCATTTTTTAAATGATCTAAATCTCCCGAGAAAATTATTATTTTTGCATTTCCCATCTTTTAATTAAAATTCTGAGTAGAATCTCACAAGATAGAAAAAACACAACATTTTATACGCTAAAAAAACAATATTGCTCAAGATATCGCGATTTTTTGACATTTTATAACATTTTGCGAAAATCTGACAGTATATCTATCACCGGGCGATTAAGTAAATATGAAAAAATTAATTAACGCTGTTAATGATTAAATCTATTTCTATTTTGATAGAACACGGTTAAAACTATAGAAAAATATAATAATTATAACAGAATAGACTTTCGTGTTTCGAAAATTACAATTTCTCGTATGACACGTGTACAGATATATTTAAGACTCATGAGAAAAAAATTTTTTTGCAATTTCGAATTTTTGTTTAGAGTTCTGGGTAGCATGTTTCAGAAATTGATTTCATGTATGTCGTACAAAGATTTATCTAAATCCCAAAAGAGGTAAGAAATTTTTTTAGAAATATTTTCAGATTTATGATTAGTTTTAAATAGCACTACACAAGATATAAGAAAAACTCTTAAGATTATAAATGCTAAAACCAGTATTGCATAATATATTGCGATTTTTTGTATGACGTTTTCAAAAAATTTGATAGTGTATCTTCTACCGAGGGATCATATAAACGTGAAAGAATCAACTAACGCTGTTAATTATTAGAAGTCCTTAGAAATCGAAAGAACATGGTTAGAACTATTAGAAAATTTATTATACTATAATATATAGAATAGTACTCCATTTCAAAAATCAAGCAACATTTAGAAGAGGTACGTTTGAGGGTGAAGTGAAGAATGTGCTCGTGAAATAATCAGAATCGGATTATTCTTAATAAGAATTTATTCCGAATAAACAAAGTTAAATAAAATGTAGCAATTACAAATGTATCACAAATGCTCTCTTGTTGCGAGGAACGTGTTCCGTTCGCGCTGGTAATTCGGACGAGTGTGTCGTATCGATCCGTGTAAGAAAAAGCAAAAGAAAAGGCATACAATATAAAAAAGAGAAAATCCAAATCTGTCATGCAGATGTTTTTTTATTGCTTTATGGCGCTTGGATTCAACCATAGACATAGTATATCTAGACCATAGACATAGTATATCTAGACCGAGTGTTGAGGAGTGGGGGCCGATGCCCACGTAGAAAAGGACATACTCGGGGCCTCTGGTGGCTCAGGGAGTAGCGCGCCTGACTCACATCCCAGAGAACTCGGGTTCGATTCCCGACTCCGACCCTGGCCTGCGCTTTCCTATTTTTCCTTTCCTACCACCTCCCTAACACAAATTCCTTCCTTCCCCCAAGAGGAACCTACATATATACGACATTATTCTATCTTTAAACCAGTTTATGGCCGTATAGCGAGTATTCGCTGGAGCCAAAACCCAAGCAAGCAAGCAAGCAAGCAAGCAAGGACATACTCTGTTTCGTGCCCCTTGCGTTCTCTCTCGCTCGCACGTAGCATGACGAAAGAGAGCGCTATGCTCTGTGCGAGCGAGAGAGAACGCAAGGGGCACGAAACAGAGTATGTCCTTTTCTACGTGGGCATCGGCCCCCACTCCTTAAATAAAGGCAAACGCTTGGTCTAGATATACTATGTCTATGATCTAGACCGAGCGTTTGCCTTTATTTAAGGAGTGGGGGTAAAGGTGCACGTAGAAAAGGACATACTCTGTTTCGTGCCCCTTGCGTTCTCTCTCGCTCGCACATAGAATAGCGCTCTCTTTCGTCATACTACGTGCGAGCGAGAGAGAACGCAAGGGGCACGAGACAGAGTATGTCCTTTTCTACGTGCACCTCGGCTCCCACTCCTCAACACTCGGTCTAGATATACTATGTCTATGGATTCAACGTTCGGGCGTTGCACTTTTGGAATTTTCCGTCATGCACGCCACACTTTAATCAAGCGACCATATACAATCATGAGTAAATTAATTAATGTTGATAATAATCAGATTTTTTTTAATTAAAAGAACATAATTAAAACTATAGCAAAATTTATTATATTATAATAGAATAAAATTCCGTTCCGAAAATCGAGCAACGTTTAGAAAAGATACGTTAAACAGGCGACCTTCAATTATATACAATCATAAGTAAAATAATTAACGTTGCTAATAATTAGTATCTCTTAAAAATCGAAAGAACAGGATTAAAATTATAGAAAAATTAGAATAGACTTCCATTTCAAATATTGATTTTTCGTATGTCGTATAAAGATATATCTTAAAATAGAGACGAATACTCTTCCACATTTTCGGTGTTTTAATTAGAAATCTAGATAAAATCCCGCACAATACAAAAAAAGTACTCTTTTATACTCTAAAAAACCAATATTGCAAAAAGTTGCGAATGTTCGTATAATATTTTACGAAAACCTGTTAGCTGACATTATATAGGGGAAAGTTGGGTAAAACTGGGTAAGCGGGTCAAACCGGGTACCCCTGTTTTTTCGTAATAAATGCTGTTATCTATGATGACTAACTTGTGATATTAGTTGTAGATTGGCGCCATCATTATTTTAAAACAAACCGTGCCCCTGTGCACACGATATTTTTTTTTTAATAGAAGTTCAAAGTTTTTAGCCCAAAAAAGATCGATATCGAAGCAAGAATCGAGTCGTCGTGCACTTTTTCTATATATGTATAGAGCATTTGTTTCGGTAAATGCATTATTGCATTCTGTACATATTAGAGAGTATATCATACTAGTTTTGATCGGCACTTTGTACGCCGGAATATACAACCGCCATATTTGTTACTTTTCTTGTGTTGGGGCAAAACCGAGTACTTACACATCTCATATAATGAAAAGAGGAAGAAGTGTTATCCTGACTTTGTGTCCCTACAAAAAGCAGTTGAAAACAAAAACTAACGCTCAGAAAAAGAAACCACTAAAAAAAAGCTTTTTGAGATCCCAAAAGTTAAAAAGTTAAATAAGAAAGTCCTGCTACAATGTTGAACAAGAGGATATTTTTATTTGTGATTTTTATTAGTAGAATACATCTTTATATTGTATTTTGATTAAAATAAATCTAGATTTTGTAATTACACGGTGTTTTGCATATTTTCAAATGGGTACCCGGTTTGACCTTACCGGGTCGGCAAAATTTTTTTTATTCAGATTTTTTGAAGACAAATCCAAAAAGATACCCGGTTTTACCCTACCTATAAATTTTTATTTAGTTAGCGTAACATTTTAATATCATTATTTTTGTAAGAAATAAAAAAAAAACTATTTTATACAATTTCCTTTTGTTAAGAAGATTAGGAACGATATAAATTTGACAATTCAATCTCAATTGAATCTATCATTGATCGAGTTTAATCGGAATTTGATTGTGTTTAAGAGAGTGATCTTTTCTTCACAATAAATTTGATTTGATTTGCTATATTCTCCTTTTAAATTGTATTTTTTTAAATATTTCTACTCTTGAAATCAATTCAAACATACATCCAGATTTTGAATGAAAGAACAAAAAAGGTATAAAGAATTCTAAACAATTTTTAAAAATGTATATTATATTTAAACATTCAAGTAAGAAAAAATATAGGAATATAAAACAGAGTGCTAATATAATATGAAATACACATTATTGCCAAAACTATTGTAGCAATCTACCTATATATAGTAGATAATTATAGATAATTATAGTAATCAAATATAGATAATTATAGTAATCAGATCACATATAGATAATTATAGTAATCAGATCCATTAGGTTTCGTTTCAGTTACTCGAAATTACTAGTGTCAGCTATATTATTTATAGTTATAAAAGCAAGTGTTGTGTCTTTCAACCATCGAAATTTTTTGCGAGGGAAGAAAAAATGTCTTTCTTCTTTCTATCTATAAATTTAACATATTAAGATTAAACTTGAAAATGGCAGAATATTAGATATTTAAAATTATTTTTCCTATGTAGAACTTCGCATTTGATCATTTAGAAAATAACGTCATTAATTTAGTATTATCGGCTAGATAATATCCACTATACTCAGTAAGGTATCTTCTATGTTATTTCTTAGAGCAATAATATTTTCAAGACAAAGTTTGAAGGTTGGTCTATCATTCGCTGGATTCCAGCAACGCAGCATCAACTCGTACAAGGTCGGTGGACAATTTAGAGGCATCGACAACTTGCCTCCAGTGCGTACATAATCTATCACTTCCAGATTAGTTCTGCCAGTATAAGGATGCTCACCCAACGATGTAATTTCCCACATTATAATCCCGAATGACCAAACGTCGCTCTGGGAAGTAAATATTCCGACCACTAAAGATTCCGGTGCCATCCAGCGAATAGGAAGCAGTTCTTGTCCTTTCTAAAACATGTGATTTTAGTGAAGTTAATCTTCAAATTTTCCATTTTTAGAGTATTTATACTAAAATGAACAACGTCCACTTATTTTTTGCTTTATATAAATAGAAATAATTTATTTTACATAAATTTTCTATTTAAAATTTAAAATAAAAATGCACTATATTATTAGGACAAAAAAAGAACATACAAACATTAAAAAAAATTTTTTTTTAAATAATTATATTTACCTTGCGGTAATAGTCACTATTGTAAATGTCTCTAGTTAATCCAAAATCGGCGATTTTGACGATACGGTTCTCGCGATCTCTCGCGGATACTAAGCAATTTCGACACGCAAGATCCCTATGAACGAAACGTAGGTCTTCGAGATACCGACAGCCTCGCGCAACATCTTCGCATATGGCGAATAAATCTTGCAGACGCAGAGCTTGTGAATCTGACGGTTGCAATTTTCGACTATCTCTCAAATATTGTAGCAGATCACCAGTTTCCATTAATTCCAACACGATTGATGGAATTTCCGGATCTAAGCAGATGGCCAACAATCTTAGCACATGTTTATGTCGGAAGTACTTCATAAGTCTGGCCTCTTCTAAAAACATTTTTCTTTCTTGCGAAGAAGCATTTTTTCGAAGCATTTTTACGGCAGCGGGTATCTCTATGCCCGTTCTTCCTAAATTCTTCACTTTTCCTTGGTATACCTGCGAAATATTTGAAATTAATTTAAATTTATACTTCATTAAAAAATATATAGTTTAATGTCAAATAACATTATTTCATTTTTTGTATTAAATGATTTAACGAGAAATATATAATAGAGTGCATATGTATGTTATCTCACAAAAATCTTGCATTATAATCTCTTATAAAAAGTTATTCATATAATTATTTTTATCGAAAAATGTGTATCTGTTTTAATTTATGTTGATCTAGAAATTAATAGCGTATAACATTGCATCAAAATAATTAGTTTTTACCATTCCGAATGCGCCGCTGCCTAAAAGTTTTTCTAGTTTGATTTGTTCACGTGTGATTCTGATCAGTACATATTCATCCGAATCATACTGCAATATAGGATTATATGACATATTGAAATGAACGAGTAAGCCGTCAGGCATCTCCTGTAGAATCGCTAATTCGGTGTCGGTCAATATCGATGACAAAGCTTGTTTGTTATTTTTATTGCGTCGTCGATATACTGTTATAAAATTATATATTTATATATATTTATCTAATAATATGCATAGTAAAATTTATACATCGCTTTCTCAACAAGTAAATTAACTTTTTTTAAAAAATCTCTATATACTACAACACATTAGATATAATCTCTTTCTGCGATTAAAAACCTAAATGTGTATCAATATACTTACAATAGTAGCAGATGAAAATTACAATAACCATAGCGACAAGGCTTGATATAATATATTGGTAATATTGTGTAACTACACTGTATATTCCAGGAGTGCTCAAAATATCACCTTTGTTTCGCAAAAATATACTCTTAATATATTCATTTTATTTAAAAACTTACTTCTATTTATAATTTTATTATTACAAATTTCTAAGTTTTTAAATTTGGTAAACATTTTTATGTCTAAAATAAGCATATAATGTTATAATATCTTCATTTGCTTACTTGTCAGTGTTGTAAAAGTAAATCTTCCGTCAGACGGCCATATAAAGTTTTTCTCATACCTTGGATATTTCAGTATCAAACGAAACTCGTATAGAGTTCCTGGTAGTAAATTTTTTATATAGTACATTACTTTTCCCCCATTATTTGGCTCAGAGTTGTTTGCAATTTGCCACTTCTGCATCTCAACATTTTTGTATTCCAATTCGTAATTAATTGTCAAATTAACGCTAGGAATCCATGAGATATTCATGCCGTTTATGCTAACTTCGGTCAAAGTTATATTGTTTGGTTCCGAATACATGTACAAGGTTTTGTTCAAACTGTCAGTATAAAGATCGCTGTAGTTGAATGGATGTATGCGTACATATACCCTGTACTTCTGTTTTGGTATCAACGGTTCAATTACCGTGAAAAATTTGTTGTCTACATTGTTATATTCGATTTTATTGATAAGTAATGACTCGCTTATTTCTAGCGTAGTATTGATAATTAATGTCCAGTATATTTTGTAGGTCACGGGCGCACAGTTTAATTTCTTGGGTGGCATCCAATAAACTGCTGCTATAGTAGGCGTCAGAGCCTGAACTGTCACACTTTTCAATGCATCGAGCTTCCTCGGTTTAGTTGTCAGCATCACTTCTGAACCGAATAACGGGTTCATTGCTAATTGATCAGAATAAAAATTGCTTAGGACTAACAGTAACTTGTACTCTACAAGCGGCGTTAAATTCTGAATCTCGTAATATCGCTCGTACGTCTGCACGGTAAAATTATCGAACTTGTTAAGCTCATTGTCTAAACAATAACTTATGATGTTGATGGTATATAGGGTGGTAGGTAAGTTGTATTTTTTGCATCCGTTCTTGGGAACCGGCTCCGGAAGATTTACGATGATGCTGTTCGTCGTTACCATCACTGCTTCTACGTTGTAAATTTTTTTGTCAGGTATCAGACATCTCGTCGGAGGATACGATTGCAAGGATTTACCGAAAGCATACATGTTACGAATGAAGGAAAACGTTCTTATCTTTCGGATATATTTGAATGCGTCTACGCTCTCAAGAAGTGCATACCTTTTTTTTAAAACATAGATATCGTTAAATTTACGAATGTAAATGTTTGTTTTGTCAATCGTGAAAGATTGGAAATAGAATGAAAATGTAAATACGGATTTATTTGGGTCTTGTATTTGCTCGCTAAAATCATGTTTATGTAAAATCAAATTGCACTTAGAGATGTTAATGTCTGTCACAATCAAGAGATCAGCCAATAGCCAGTAAATTAACGGCATCTTAGTATTTATGTCATCAACTAAAATATCAGTAAGACTTGATATATCGAATGAAAAGGGGCACATAGTAGATAACTTTTTGTGAATGATATGAACGTTTTTTTCAAGATCCGATTGTATTATTTGACGTTCATTATCCTTAGTGTAATTTAGCCGATATAAAGTTCTAAAAAATATATACATTATTTTACTTATTATAAAATATTCTTATAACAATAGCAGTAAAAACTTTTATACGTAATATTTAAAATTCTTATAATTAAATTTGTGTTAATTTATTATTTTTTTATAACTTTTTATCTTAATTACAAAGCCATATGAAATTATTGAATAATTACAAATCAGTACAAATTTTTAATGAAAATATTGATTATTTATTTCAAATAGATGAAAGTTAACATACCCTATAAACAATAATATATTTGAACCGGCCAAAGAAGGAGAGGTTCCTGTTTTCAAAATCTTTTCATATTTGACTATACCATTTTCCCACATTGTTAAGTCGAGCTTTATGATGTCATCAACATCAAACACTAATTCCATCCAGTACAGATTTCTTGCTACCCAGTCGATGCAAAGATAGCGCGCAATATGTTGAAGCTTAGCTATTTTTGTAATATTGTTCTTATTCATCTCCAATACCATTAGGTCCTTCATATTGTTGCTCCAATAAATTTTATGTTCCGCTATCGAATAAGTGACATATCTGACATTCTCATCCTTAACGAGATTAACGTTGATTTTTGAATCTAGATCCCATATATCGATACCGTTTCCCGTTACTATTAATAATTGCGGTATTGGATTTTCGTGCGTAGTCGATACATCAATTAAATCTGTGTAAGGGCCAACACCAAATTTAGTATGCGCTCGTACTTGAAAGTAGTACGTTTTGTTAGATTTTAGATTGTGCACCGTGCACTCCAATATTAAAACTGAGATACTTTTATCGTCACAGATTTGAATCTCTTTTTGGTTTTCGATGAACCAACACTGCACTGTATATCCTTGTATTACTTCGTCTGTAAATGTAGGTTGGTCCCATCTGTGAAAGAATAATATTTTGACCTTTTTATATTTAATAAAATTATAATAGAATCAACATTTTTATATGTATGTGTCGTTAAATTTAAAAGAATGCAGACTGAGAATTTAGATTTTTTACCTGAATGTCACAGAAATATTGTCTTCTTCATTTAGGAATCCGTTATGGAACTCTACAAATGCTCTGGGAAATATTGGTTGGCTCAAAATGCTTTCTAAAAATTTGATAATCGTACATATTGGCATAATTATATACAAGAACATTAACTTGATTATCTTAGTATTTCAGAAAAAACAATTTAAAGTAAAAATAAAAGCAAGAAAAAAATAAACGTTAATTACAAAATATGGAAATTAACACAGAAAGCGTTGATTTTTAAAATAATCAAATAATATAAAAGAGTTAGCATATTTTATAAGACTCAAAAAAGTAATTGTTAATCCAGAACAAAAACAAATACAAAGTTTTTAATAAAGCATTAAACGTTTTTCGGAAATATCTTATTGATTATGAAATCAGAAGTATAATATTTGCGATTATTTTAAAAAAATAAACTGGGAAAATTAAATAATATAATTAACTGCTTTATATTAAATCTTGATTAATTTTACATACAATATGTGGATTTCTCTTTCTTTTTTTGCGGCAAAATGAAATTTATATTCTTCTCGGTGTTAAAAGATCTTTTTTTTTTATTTTATTTTTACTTCTTTTTAATTGTAAATTATATTTACAATTTCTTTTGTTGTAGACTTTTTTTGCTACAATTTATGTATTTGTTTGCAACGTACCAATAGATTCTGGAATCACAGACATATTTGCAAATGGAATCTCATCAATTTTGTTTCTCACATTCACACTATCAGGATAACTCCAGTCAGATGTGAGATTTTGTAAAATGTGATAATCGTTGTTCTCAGATACTGGAATATCCTTGATATAGTATAACATACAAAAAGAGTTAAGTAAGCACCGCTGGGCCAAAAACGCGGATACTTCCGGTATTTGTTATCATAAATAATATACAGAGTATCCGTCCATAAATGTCCGAGCTAATATCTCACAACTGATTGAAGTTACAAAAAAGTTTAGTAAGAGAAATCTTTTTAAGTTGTGAAAGTCACCATTGTTTTTTTAAATGGAACCTCCTATTTTTTATTGCATATTCTTATAACCTTTCTTGAAACCTTTTCAAAACACTATATTAAAGTATTTATAAAAACTGTACTAATTTCTCTTATTAAACTTTTTTGTAACTTTAATCAGTTGTGAGATATTTGCGCGTACATTTATGGACGGACACTCTGTATGTATAAGAGTAGTATAGGGGCAACTATAGCTAGACACAACAAACCCCCACCACCGACCCCGACCCCCTGCTGTGTGCCTGTCTGGCCACGCCCACCACAGGTACCTATGGAAAAAAGAGGGGACTCGTGGACGTCTACGAGACAATTTTTATTATTTAAAAAAAGGGGGAGGGGACACGTGAACGTCTACGAGACAATTTTTTATTTTTTATTTTAAATTTTTTCCTTTTAAATTTTTTCCTTTTAAATTTTTTTATTTTTTTTTTTTCCGGGCGAGTGGAAATTCTCGGGTTTCGAACCTGGGTCCTTCACATTTCCAGACAGGGTCCTAGTATGCTGGGCTAGCTGAAATCTTATTAGAATAAGGATTAGATGTAGTATTTGTAGAGAGTAGTCCTCCGGCATAGGGGACCCTACGCTCTGATTGGCTTCCCTATAGTTGCCGGCAGTTTGATTGGATGAGGAGCATGTTTCTGAGTGAGAGGGAAAAACGCGGCAAAATTACACGTGTATAAGAATCGGCAAGATGGCGGCCGCTGAGAATGGAGACGTCACGAGAATAGAAGGGGTCGTAAAAAGCAAGTCTGTGCAGGTAGCGATTACGTTGGTTTTAGAGCTTTATGACGTCACTTAGACGAGAAGAGAAAGGATAGGAAAATAGTAAATGTTTTTATATAAGCGATTTAAAATAAAAAATTTTTATTAAATATTATACTTATGTTTAAATGTAAATAATAATTTCGCAATGTACAAAACTTCTTATGTGACGGAAAATATGCAAGTTCGCTGCTATATACATCGATAAAAACGAGAGCCTAGAAAAATTAACGTTCTATTATATATCCATATGGCAACGAACAATGACTATCAATAAACCTACGTTTTAGTAATACAGGCTCGCATACTTTAGTTTCGTCCCGTGTTACGATCTCATGAAACGCGGTGCGACGAATTGCTCTAAAACGTAGATTTATTGAAGTTCCAGCCAATTCTTCTTCGTTCTCTTCATTTTCTCGTGCTCTCTCTTTATTTAGCAATAAATTCCTAATACTATTAAAATTGACTAGCCGCGAATTTTCGTAATTTAGGGTTATGCCTTTAATTTTACATGACTCGTGCGTTCGACCGTCTGGTGCGCGTACAACATATGCATAAAATTTCGGACCACCGGACACGAACGCCTCGATATAGCTGCCGCTCCCGTAGCTCTCGAGTTCATCGGTCATATCGCCTAGAAAATTTCCCGTACGTGGTTTATACTCGTTCGGGTCATCGCTGCTCACGTAAATACATGAATCCGTATCATAATACAAAACGCGACGATCTAATCGCTCTAAATAAGAATATAACGTTAAACGAGCTTGGGCCGTCGTATACGCCGCTATCACGACATTAGTCAGCGGGGAGGAAACAACAGCTTCTTGTCGCAATCGCCATGAAACATATATTACCTCATCGTTTACGGGTAATATGTCGGTTATTTCATGCTCGGCACTTGTCAGCAAGGCTATAAAACGTTGAGGCGTTCTCACGACCTCGGTATTAGGTAAATTGGAGCGCTGACCAAATTTGCCCCAAAAAGAATTTAAGCACAGTTTCACGACAGAACGTAAACCGGGATTCCGCGCGACGTTACGTTTATCAAGAACGATACCTTCGGTTTTCTCATACTCCCGCAGATATCTTTCTTTAACATCGTCGTCGTTTTCCCCGCATTCGCTCGGCCACCCGCTGGCTTCTTGTTTAAGTTGCAAAAATGTATTTATATACTCGGCGAACAATCCACCTTGACGGGTCGTATGATCGAATTGACTAACTTTATATTGCCAAATCTCACTTACAGCCGTCACGCGATAACCCTTTTCGACGGCCTTGCGTAATTCGCAGGACACCCACGTGCCCTCGAATTCGCGTTCCTTAGCATTGTTATGCGTACAGGCCGATTGTGACAATGTTTCACAGCAACTGCGACATAATGCAAAAAGCAATTTTCCCTGCGCGCGATATGGGAGTACAGGATGAAATAAATCACGCGGTGGAAGTACTTTGCACCGTATGAGACCTTCGATCGTATTAAAATTATAATTCGGAGCCCTCCCGATTATTGCGGAACATTCCTCGCCGACATAAATATCAGGATGACCGATAGGGAAAGCACCTGTTTTCAAAACATATGGGTACAAGGAGCATACATCAACGTATCGTATTTTTTCCATACCTGTAACCTCATAGCGCGTCACAATATTCCCCGTGCGGCCACCGAAAAATGCATCGCGCGGATCGAGCGGAGGCGTTTCCACCATCGGATGGTTCTCGAGAAATTCGCGCATTTCGCGATTATCTCTCATATCGCGATCGAAAGAGCACTCCCACTTTTCTATCACAAAGTATTTCCGTTGCCGAAGTCTCCACGAGATTGCGAGAGTTCGCTCGTAACGTGAGTCAATCGTATCCTTGCAATCCGATGTAGAAAGTGGTCTATCGCGATTCATAGGAAAGCAAGACGGGCATCCGTGCCAAAAACATCCGTGAAATTGTAGCACATGACGTTGAGGCGTCTCTGTATCAGGCGTTTCGTAATATCCATCGACGAGCGTCCCGTCGATTGTACGATATTCGCGCGCGCGCCCTGCGTGGTTTATAGAATGTCCGAGCTCGCGTTCCTTCCATATCAACCACTGCAGAGCTTTACGGGAATGATTGGTTGCTTTTCTGTATCCGCCAGTTGGAATGACGCCTATCGTATTTTGTTGCAAAAAGTTTTTCCGAAAAACAGTCATGCACGTCGAAGCAATTGTCGTGCATTCCTCAAACGGACATACATTTCCACGATCAATAAAAATTTTTCTGAACGCCATACATGCTTGTCGAAGAATATCAACGTCGGTACGACAATAGCGAATGATCTCACGTTGGAAATCGAACACGGTGTCCTTTTGTCGCATATCAGCATGCCATTCAAGAAAGCGTTCGCGCTCTTCCGATTTCATTGTCTCCGGAGAATAATAATGCACGTCAGGCAAGGGGCCGACATACGACTGATTTTCGACAGTGTTAAACAAATGCGGAAAAATGCCTTTATCCGACGTATCCTGTAATCCGAAAGCCTTCGGTAACTCGGATAAGCGCATCGGCATATAATTAACACTGTCGATGAATTTCGTATGTCCTACCGTTAACACCACGATCTTTGTACCGTTTAATATTAATTTAGGTTCTAAGTTATTACGATTTTCAACAATATACTTTAAAATAAATTGCGCGTCGAACGCTTTCGCATTATGAGCAATGCAAATGATCTGCTTGAAGTATTTTGTCGTACGCGTTGCAAAATCGACAAATTGTTTCACAGGATCATGACGAAATACGAACTCTCGCACCCCGCACCATCGGCACCTCGCGGACAAATTATTTTCTTTCGCGCATGCTTCGCAAATTTGTTGCGCCACGCAAAGAGTGGGAATGTGTTTTTTTACGCTCGACGTACCTTCGAGTGACTCGTCTTGTCGTGTTTCAAAATCGTAAAATACGAATGCTACACGCTCTTTCTTGCTCGTGCATGCACGATCGTTTGCCATTTTACCGTCAAATTCTGTACTCTCTTCTGTGCTTCGCATAACTGTCATCGCTGGAGCCATTGCCGATGATGAAGACGACGGTTCGGTAGAGGAGCCATTATCACGTCTAAGAGGTTGCATGTAGCACAAATGATTCTCAGGCTTTGGTGAACGGCATAATTTGCAGTAAGAAACACCGCATTCGTGTCTCGCACCAAATTTAACGATGCGACCGCATCCGTCGCAAAATCGCACGACATTGCAGATACTTTCAGATGATTTACCGTCGTACGATTTTACGCTGCGATGACGCTCGAAACACTTCTTACCGAAAAATGCCCGATTACACGTGTTGCATTTTATACTTTCGGACTGCTTACACGGCGGCACAGTGAAACATCGTGGGCATTTATTTGGACAGCGATGACCCGTTTTATCGTTCCGATAACCTATATTACACGGCTCGCAGTAATTCCTACAACCAGCGGCGGCATTTAAATTTACAATAGGGTTATAATGACGTAAACGCTCATAATACATTATATTTAAGCGTATCGAGGGTTCACGGTCGAGAGAAGCAAGTAGCGCGATTCCGTCGTACATCGGTTTCTTACCGCGCCCGAAAGTACTGAAATTATAAACTACAATTGCGATATTATCAACTGCGAGATATCGTTGAAAGCGCTCGATTTCCGGAATTCCACATCCCTCTTCAGTTATCGTAACACCAGCGTTCCTAGTTAATTGTAATGCGAACTCGCGTTGAAGCGGGGATTGCATGTGTCTTATATTATTCCATTTTTCATGTAACTCACCCGTACGTAAGTTACCGCGTTCGCAGTAAATTCGCGCTACTACGAGAGCGCGCGGAAAACATAAATTGTCGGAATTATTTATTGTTACTATTGAGCGCTTCACAACGTCTTCGTTTGTTAATTTAACATGTCCGCGACCCGAAGGAACCGTGACATTAAAAACGCGAATGTTAAAGTGTTCCGCGATATCGAGCCCCCCAGCACTCTGCGCTACTGAACTCACGAGTTTCCAGATATCCTCATACGTCATGTCTCTAGCCGGACGAAAGGATAATCCTGCAGGGCCCTGAGATAAATTCGCCGAATGGAAAGACATTCCCACATAATCTCCCGGTTCGCATAAATTTAACGCATACGCGTGAATTTCACGAAACGCATTTTCTAATGCGTGATAAATATTCGAACCTTCACGTATCGGTCGTATCGCGAAACTCACTTCTCTCCCGATTATGCCGAACCTCCTAAATTGCCGCATATTTTCCGTCAATAAATCTACGTAATTAAAATTAATATTGCTGACCCCATGACGTTGTTGCTCCTCTTCCACCTCCGGCTCCTCTTCACCATCTTCTGTCTCCGACGAGGGATTACAGCGTTCTTCACCGACGACTTCCTCTTCATTCTCATCCTCATCAGCTACTTCCTCGTTATTACAGAGTTGCGTTGCTCGTTCTTCAGGAGTCACTTCTTCATTTTGTCCACCACCGCCTCTCTGCACTGTCGAAACAAAAGAAAAATTTAATTATAAATAAAATAAAAATTACATCTACGTTATTTTTATTCTTTTCAAAATTTTGTATCTCACCTGGTGATGCCATGATATCAGCTTCGCTGTCGTTTTCATCGGAACGTGCTCTTCCTAAAATTTAATATTTTATTTAATATTGAATATAGAATTTGTATAAAAATTAATATTTTTATTTTATTTTTATGCAAAACTTACTCGAAGGTCCTGTTTCGAGCTCTTCTTCAGCCGGACGTTTTCGAAGCTGAGAGGGAGTCTCTCGCTCATCAGCCGCAGTCGTGTTTCGATCTACAAATTATGATTTTGAAAATTTTGATTAATCACTGTCTAACGTATTCGATTACATTACATTTGTACAATATAAATATAAGCATTTTGCTTACCGTTTAAGCGGTTTCCTCGATGGTTTGATAGCAGGAAGGCTATAAGACCGTCTGCATCCTCCTCCTCGTGGTCAAATGCCTCGCGCATTTCTATTATCTCACCCGCGATATGTAACAACTCGGCATAATTGTCGAAATAACCTAGCCTATATAGCACAGCGAGTATAGTATTCGAACTAGCACACGCAAATGCCCGAAAAACTGAGTAATTTATTTCCGATGATTCGTCCGATAACGCTGATAAATAGCGTTCACTATTTAACGTAGACGACAAATTTGAGCCTATAATTATGCACTTGCCTAATACCTCTTTAAGTCCAGCCATTTTTGTCACTTACTCACGAAATACACGATATCGCTATTTTCCGCGGAACGACTCGCGTTACTTCGGATGATGTCGAACTCGAAATTACCTTTTTTACTTCGACGCGGAGAATTTATTTAAATGCATATCCCCACTTTTTTCCAAAAAGGAACGCCGTTGAAAGATTTAAAATTTTTCCTTTCTAGGTAGATAGTTTAAAGAAAACAAAAGAACGCCGACAAAAAAAATCCCCGGTTTTTTATTTCTTTTAAGAAAAAAGTAGACAAAAAATATTTTATTTTTTATTACGTTATTACATTATTTACTTAGTTTTATTGCTTAGGTGTTTTTATTATAGAGGTGTCAAAGTAAAGACTTTGTTGTGAAAATCTTTTAAAATTTTCGTAGAAAGGCTAGGATTATGCCAATTAGAAATTCGTCCTTTATAACATTTTTCTCTTTACAATATAAGCTATAAAAATTTATTATACGGTTGCTAGGCTTTTATTTACGCTTTGTAACATATTGTAATTGTATTTAGAAAAAAATTTTAGAGAAAAATTTTTTCCTTGTAACGAATCTAATTTCTAGATGTTTCTAGATGTTTTCACGTAATTTTTAGCGTGATGAACAAGTTTGAACGTGAAAAATCATGATTTTTCCTGTTATTTGACTGTCTGCGCAAACTTTTCCCCCCACTTTTCTTTATATTTCGATATATAAGCAGCACGAGAAGATGCGAATTCTTATTCATTTGAGTTTGCTCGTACGAAAATCTTCCTTTCGGCTTCGATACAAGAATTTGTCGTTGTTGTGACTAGTATTCACTCAGTTTTATTCGAAAGTGATAACAATGGCTGCCACGAAAGAAGTTTCCAGTGATCAGAAGAATCTAACCGATTTTGTTAAATCTACACACGTTTGCGATATTAGCAAATCGGACAACAAGATCGACATCGATAGAAGAAACGAACAGCGTTATTTATTACTATCGACAACGTATGGTCTTAATTCATCGTGTACTAAGAAGCTACATGTGGGATTGCAAGCAACAAACGAAGGTTATTTCGCACCAATTGTTAAATTAACGGGCAATTATGCGGACGGAATTTGTCTCGATACCGACACCTGGCAGCAATTTCAACTCAACATGGAACAGATGGACCTGTACTTGAGTGAGAATCAAAAAACCAAACCAAGTCCGATTATCATCAACAATATTTCCATCGGCTTCACCACCGCTTACGGGTCGAGGGCTGTGATAGTGACTTACAAGGAAAATGTGGAACAATCTGCGAGTAATGGTGAAGCGGAGGAGCAAGAGCCGCCCTTGAAGAAACGAAAAACACACAGTGTCGCTATCGTGATGCAGAAAGCAACTTTTCTCGGCCTGGAAAATATTGCGAGATGCGTGGATGCACATTTGTCTCGGCTAGTTTGCATCGCCGACACCGTTAACACCTGCGCCAATTACTTAATGAACGAGATAGAATTAAAACTCCCATCAGCTTACATAGATCGTGAAATTATAAAACTCATAGTTATCGGTAATTTTCAAGAAATTGAACGCAATGTACAAACGCAAATAAAGGATTTAACATTTTTAGATGTATATTTCAATATTGTATTCGAAGAATTAATTTCACTAGGATTTAATGAAATTGTGCGTATAATTTTAAAACGCAATTGTTAATTTTATAAAAATAAAAAATAAAAAATAAAAAATTATTGTCAATAAATATGAAGTTTTTCCACCTTAAAAATCACAGCGTATTTTTTCCTTTACCCCTCTCTAATATTTTCTTTACTTCTTTACTACGCGCATAGAACATTCCATCGAAATAATATCAAAATGTTAGTTGAACGCTAAACGAGCATCTTATTTCTAACATAAGCGCACACAGAGCACCGCTTATAAGCTCGTAAGCAGCGGTGCTCGAAAAACGCTGGTACGTGCACATCCCCGCGAATACGCTTACTCGCGTCGCTCCCGCGGCTGCTTAGCAGCTAATCGGCCGCGGTGCTTTCCGCTCGTTCACGTACCGGGAAACGCTAGCGCGAGCATGCGGCCGCCGCGGTGGGGCCCCCGGAGCGCGGATAAGCTTATTACTCAACGTATACGATAAATATTAAAAATATTCGATGATCTTTTATTTATGAGTGCGAACGTAATCGGCAAAGCGTTCATTTCGCAAAATGGATGTACGGTGGAAACATCCTTGGACGTCGATCGTCTGTGGGCCTACGGGATGCGGAAAAACAATTTTCGTGAAAACGTTTCTTCGTCATTTATCCGGCATGTCAGATGTTCGATTCGAGAGAATTTTATTTTATTACGCAGAGTGGCAAGATGCGTATCAGCGTTTACAATGCGCCGCGAGTGAAAAAGAAGAAGAGAAAAAAGCACAAAAGACCGGTTACGTTAATAATGCATTGATAAAATCGAAGAAAAATATAATAGAATTTCGCGAGGGATTACCGCGCTCGGAAGATTATTCCAACGATCCGCTCTCACCAAAATTAATAATAATTGACGATCTTATGAGGGAATCATCGTCGTGCGACGCTATCGTAGATCTGTTTACCAAAGGAAGCCATCATAAAAATCTCAGTGTTATACTCATCTCGCAAAATCTCTTTCATCAAGGGCGCGGACAGCGCGACATATCTCTCAATGCGAATTACATAGTAGTTTTCAAAAATCCACGCGATCGCGCTCAAATTCGTCATCTAGCGCGTCAAGTATATCCCGACGATCCAAAGTTTATGGAAGAAGCGTACTACGACGCTACATCGAGGCCACACGGGTATTTATTGCTTGATTTGAAACAATCGACTCCAGACGAATATCGCTTTCGCACGTGCATCTTTCCCGACGATACTCGGCATTACGCATACATACCGCGTAGATCGAACAATAGAAGTGGGGGCGTATAAAAGGGCAAAATTCGTGTTCGCAACTTGTCAGTCGTGCGATTACAGCGTAATGGTGAAAAAAGAAGAAGATAAAAAGTTGACGACATCGAATAGAGCAATAAAGAATGCTAGGCGGTCTATCGGTGAAAGAAACTTATGCCTTTTAAAAACCTTGTGTCATTTGAAAAAAAATCAAAGAACCGTATTCTTGCGAGCCGCCGACAATAAGCTCATAAAGTGCATTCAAGAGTGCATTTTCAATACGCTAAAGGGTAACGTACCGCTTTGTTGTAGCGATAAAAAGCGATTAGCCAAACATAAAACGGTCCTACGGCGTGTTGCGGCAAAACAAGGTAATTGGAAGATAAAGAGAAAACTGTTAGTACAGAGAGGTGGATTTTTACCCTATCTTATTGGACCTTTACTAGGGGCTATATTATCCCGGATTATCGGCGAATGAAAGAGAAAAATACAATCCTATACATCCCGTACATTCTCCGTATAGGAAAAATAATAAAAATAATAAAAAAGGAAAGTGCTAACACCTGTACTTTGAACAATGGAGAGGGCTAAGAAAATGGTTTTGATATCTACCGAAAATCTTGAGAGAATGCAGCGAATGCAACAGCAACCGGAAATGGCATCTATTACGATGACTGATAATTCGCCGAAGAAAAATACGGAAATATCAACTGCGGAAAATGTAAATAATAATAATTCAGTACGAACACCGGGAACAGCTTTATCGCGGCTCGATGCGGAGATGTGGCGTATTCTTAACCTCGCGACTCCTGTCGACGAGGACAAAAGATGGAAATTGTATAAGGAAGTACTCCAACGTTATCTTCACTTTGTTCGGGAAGCGAAAAAACGCTTACGTGAGGATACACAGGGTAACGGCGAGGACATTAATGACGAGCAGAACGAAGACACGAATTTGGATGTCGATGATAATGAATTTATGGAAACGTCAACTTTAATTAGCAGCGGCCGCGGCGACGGTAGCGCTAGTAGTAGTAGTAGTAGTTTCGGGAAAAAACGCGCACAATCGGCTGAAATGATCAAAAAAATACTCGATAGTGTACCGAAATCTTATCGCGACAAAGCGCGAGCGCTATTAAAATATTTGATCGATATTCCGTCATCTAAAATTAGCTGGGATAGACGAGGACTCGTAACTATAGACGGCTCTGTCATAACAGGTTCGAATATCTCGGAGCTTATAAACGACGCGATACGCGAGAGAAAAACAGTAAAAGCAACCGGAAGAATT
>JAXRKO010000439.1:0-22500 GCA_037039905.1 Formica aserva
AAAATTTTACATAAACTATAAAATATTTCGTAAAATATTTTTTTTTAATGTTTATTTACATTCTACGATCCGTATAAGCGATAACACCAGAGAGGACACGAATGTAAACATGAATATATAAAACTCTATCAAAATAAAGTACAAAATAATTCGTAAACTATTCACTTTTTGGCCATCTTACCCTTATAATTTTTTGTGCCAAATATTGCGAGGAATCGATTTGTATAAAAAAATTAGGGTGGTTCCATTTAAAAAAATGAAGATGACCTTCAAATCTCCTAAGCGCCTCCACCTAAAAAAGAAATGCTTACTTCCACAAGATTTCCCCCTCCGTACCATACAATTTTTATTTCAAACATTTACTCCTATCTCCAAAACTGTGGGAATTATTCGGGTGGCCTGTCTCAGATGCCTCACCCTGTATATGCAATAAAATATTCATTATTTAAATAAGCCCTTTGACGTATATATACAGGGTGAGTCATTTTAATCAACGCACGCAAATATCTCGTAAAGTAAGCAAGATGGAGAAAAATGTTTTATACAAAAGTTGTAGGGTTCAGAGGGGGACACATGATGAAAATATGGACTTGACCTTGAGTGACCTTTTCAGGGCCAAGTCAATGTGATCGATATTTTCTTAAATGGAACCCCCCATTTTTTATTGCATATTCTTGTAGCTTATCTCGAAAGCTTTTCAAAACACTATAATGAAGTATTTTTTCATTAAGTACTTTTTGAGTTATTTTATATTTTAATCTGACATATTTTGACATAAAAAATAAAATATCTTGTAAAATATTTAGTTTTTGATAATCTTATCGTAATACTTTCATGTACAGAATAATGAAACAAATCAATTAGTGTAAAGAAAAAAACAAATAATTGTTTAAAAAAATACATTGTAAATAATTACATACTTTTCCTAAAAAACAATTATTTTTTTTATACTAATTGATTTGTCTCATTATTCTGTACATAAAAGTATTACGGTAAGATTATCGAAAACTAAATATTTTACAAGATATTTTAATTTTTATATCAAAATATGTCAAATTAAAATATAAAATAACTCAAAAAGTACTTAATAAAAAAATACTTTATTATAGTGTTTTGAAAAGCTCTTGAGATAAGCTACAAGAATATGTAATGAAAAATAGAGGATCCCATTTAAAAAAGTCAAGGTGACCTTGCTTTTTTATGGAAAAAAAATGTTTGGTCAATTTTTATTATTGCAATCTGTTGCCGGTTAGAAATTGATAAATTTCTGTTTATGACTTTTTTATGTCAGATTATTGTAAGTGCCTTAAAAATCGTGACGACCGTTACGAGGACCACCCTGTATATCATTAAGAAATATTATCAAAAATTATTAATATTATATAATTTATTTAGTTTTAAGAGAGAGAGAGAGAAAAGAAAAAAGAAAGAGCGAGGGCAAAAAAAGATAATTTATTTAAAATTAAAGAAGAGGAAGAATACTTTAAAATTGAGATCGGCGGCTCCCAGATACGATTCGACTTGGGACCCTCACATTGTTTTAAAATATTTGTCGAGTTGGTACCCGAATGAAGAAATTAATTTAGAATGCCTAACGCTGAAACTAGTGACTTTGCTGGCCCTAGTTACAAAGCATCGTAAGCAAACTTTGTCGCTAATTAATATAAGAAATATTTACCGAGCAAACGAGAATTCGTTGGAGATAAAAATTCCTGATACAATAAAAACATCCGACCCAAATAAGAAGCAGCCGGTGCTTGCCTAAGTGAAGTTCAATCATGATTGTGTGAGGCGCCTCTTCCGAAGAGATCAGTCCCTCCCTCCCATTTATCAGATAAAAGTTATTTGACTCGAAGGAGGATATAAGAAGATGCCATTGATTTGACCTTGGATAGTCGTTTGAAGGTCAAGTGAAGATCATCTTCAATTTCTTAAATAGAAATCTCTATTTTCCATTACGTATTCTTGTAATTTAGCTCAAGAGTTTTTCAAAACACTATAATAAAGTATTTTTTCATTAAGTATTTTTCGAGTTATTTTATATCTTAATCACATATTCTGATATAAAAAATAAAATATCTCGTAAAATATTTAGTTTTCAAATCGATTAGTGTAAAAAAAAAATAATAATTGTTAAAAGAGATACATTGTAAATAATTACATACTTTTTCTTAAAAACAATTATTTTTTTATACTAATTGATTTATCTCATTATTCTGTACATGAATGTATTACGGTAAGATTATCGAAAATTAAATATTTTATTGATGTAATGTTTAAATTAATTAATTAATTAATTATTTGTTACTTTAAGATAAATTGCAATTATTAATTTTGAAACTTAGCAGCGTCAAGTTTTGTTAATTAAAACTTTTTCGGCCAGTCTTCGTACAGACCTGAAAACTGCGGCAGTTTAATCAGCAAAGTAGTACGTGGCGGCTGCGAGGGATTCGCGTCGGCGGCCGCAGCTTCCACGCTGGCTTTGCTTTTGCGGAGAACATCCAGGAACTTGCCCTTCTGCAATAAGTAAGATTCCTCCGTCAGAGAATGTATGTCCTTTTTAAAATAATCATGCCCAGACAGGGCTTCCCTGTATTTGGCGACGAGATTATCATGCTGGGCCTCGAATTTCGTCCAGTTGGTTTCAAGGGCTTGCAGCCGCGCCTCCACTAATCCAATTGTGATGTTGGCAGAGTTCAACTTTTCAAGTTTTTCATATGAGCGTGCGATGCGTCCGTAGAGATCCAACTGCATCCGTACGTATGCATCCATCCTTTCAGGTAAGAGTTCTCCGGAGAAGCACAGACGAGAATCACCACTGGCTCTGTACCCACTCCACGTACCGGCACCGAATAGCGAGAGATCCGGCTTGAAGGACCAGCAAAATGTTCGCGAGAGAAATAGACGCGCGAGTGAGGAGCGCCGCAAGAGCGATAAGAAAAGTGAGACGGACTATTTACAAAATACACTTTTTACAGAATATTTACAATAAAATGTCTGAGTTCCACAAGCAACGAAGAGATGCTTTCGAACAATTCGACCGTACGAAAACCAACGTTCCGCGAGCAACGAAAGCGCATTGGAAGCAATTTCGTGAGCGAACTTTATCGAAAATTGAAGCAAGTTGGCTACAAAATTATCTGTGGATACGCGTCTATTACTTTTTGTCAAGTGCTAGTCACTCCGTCCGCGCGCCGCTTTTATTATCGCGTGTTCTTCTAGAACAGTGCTCGGAATTAGATGCCCTTTTTAGGCTGATATCTGAGGCAACACCCACGATCCCCCCCACGTCGTTCGAGGCTCGACAGCCGCCGATCGCGAGTGTAACGCTGTGTCTCAGGAGAGTCCCTATATAAAAAATATACTGGGATCATGCCTTCCGCCAAATCGTCATTAAAATTTTTCTTGCTTTTTCTTTTCATAAATAATTAAATATCAAAATTTCTATTATTAATATAATATATGTATATGTAATCTATTATACATATATGTATATCTTATATATCTTATAATAATATATTTTAGACAGTAATATACACTACTCAAAAAAAAAAAAAATAAGAAACACTTTTCATACCCTAAAAATTGGGCTATTTTCAAACCGCTGAAACTCGACGAAAAATCATCGTAGACAAAAAATTGAAAAAGCATTTTGAAGCTTCCCAGCAAACACAGATACATAACTGTAACATTGCCTTAATAAAACGGAATGTAACAAGTAATATAACGTATTTGTTACATGTAACATTCACGTTAGTTGTAATTTCCCACTCATACAAAATTGCAGTTATATAACATGAATATAACATGTTACTAAAATGTTATATGATTCTTACAGTCATGTAATAGTCCACCCAAGTAGCAAACTGACGTCACAATGACAGTAAATTTTGGTCACAAGATGACCAATTAGACATCCTAAGTTAGATCTCATGAGACCCAAAAATGTCTCGTCGATATGTCACATCCACGAGACGTCATTTTCTGACGTTTCTTTGACGGCAAAACTAAGACCAATTACAGTAATAATATAACACATATTAATGTGATATATATTATAGGTAAATTTAAATAATTTAATTTATAAAATTAAAGATTTTATTTATATGGAAGTTAATTTCTGTTTTATATTTTAAGCAGATAATAACAAACAATTTTTACTTATTCGGATAAAAATTGTCCGAATAAATTAAAATCGGATATTATATGTCTGATTTTCCAAAAATCAGTTCAATATCTGAATTTCCTGGTACGGGAATTGTATCAGAAATTGAACTGATAAAAATAATTACAATGTTATTAGCCGCATTTTGCAGGCTTTATATACGCTCATGACAAGAATTTGAATACGGGTATAGATAGTGAATAGCGCGCCATATAGCGATAAGCAAATGAACTATAAT
This sequence comes from Formica aserva, assembly GCA_037039905.1. Classification (NCBI taxonomy): domain Eukaryota; kingdom Metazoa; phylum Arthropoda; class Insecta; order Hymenoptera; family Formicidae; genus Formica; species Formica aserva. The sequence continues at coordinate 4,404 of JAXRKO010000439.1, forward strand.
CCCAATATTAGTTACAAAAGGACTTTATTTAGGCGATTATAGGACGTTTTCAAAATTACGTCTTTGGCTAGTCTAAGAAATGAGGTCTTTTAAACGTCAATTATTAGTCGCCGACATTATAGACCAAAAATAGACGTCATTATGTCGTCTTTTGACGTTACTCTGTTACTTGGGCAGTTACATTACATACTCCCATGTTACATAGCAGTTATATTCTGATGTTATATTGCATAAATAAAAGACAGTTATATAATCCCAATATAAATTAGGTATAACAACTGTTACATTACATGTTACTCCCATGTTACATAGCAGTTATATTCTGGTGTTATATTGCTTAAATAAGAGATAGTTATATAATCCCAATATAAATTAGGTGTAACAACCGTTACATTACATGTTACTCCCATGTTATATAGCAGTTATATTCTGTGTTTGCTGGGTTGGAGTTTCAACTTTAACGCGCTATTGGTGGTTTTCAAAACTTTTTTTAACTTCCTTATTCTGTGCTTTAAAAAAGAACTCATTATTTTCCCAGACAGCACAAAACGTCCTCAGGATCATCCTGAATATGTCCAGGATGGTTCAGGATATTTGTAGGATGTTTTAAGATATTATTATAAATATATTTTATGAAAATTTAATATGCATACATGATTACTTTCGGTTATGTAGGCTATTTAATATAATTTAGAAATTTTAAGTATTGTAATAAGTATTAATGTCCTATAAATGTCCATTGGATAACCCCTGGATGTCTGTAGGATATCTGCCCTGTCTATTATATTGGATGTCCTTTGGATTTCCAGAGGATATATACATGTGCAATTAATTGTTAACATTAATTTCGTTTAATATTAATAATTGAATTTGATGCGCACATTTTCATATATTCAAAATTATTATTTATTTAATATTTCATGAGAAATGTTACTATGCGCAACATTCCAAAAACTTTACAAAAAATAGTATTCAACCGCTAGTTCGTTTGTTTACCGCTATGCGACGCGCGAACTCGTATTTGAGGTTTGGTCATGAGAATTATATAAAGCTTGCAAAGAGCAACTAACAGGAAATTAAAAATATAATTATTTTTTATCAGTTCAATTTCTGATGCAATCCCAACATAGGGAATTCAAATATTGGATTGTTTTGAAAATATTACACGACTCAAACCCGGAAGCCAAACCTAAAATATTCATGTACAGCACGAAAACCTCAAATATTAAAAAACGTGAACTATTTTTAGTATTAGATTTTTAGTATTGGTAGTAAATAACAGAACGCAATCTTAATTTATATTTAAATTTTAGAATTTGTTCCTTTTAACGTATGAAAAATATCCCTAACATATCCTATAGAAATCCTTAAGATGTTCCACAGGATCTCCCTGGATTCTCCAGAGGCTAGTGTACGGCTATCATTTACTCTTCCTCAGGACATCCAGAGGAGATCCGAGGATTAAAATAGGATATCCTCAGGATATCCTACATGTATGTCCTGGATGCCCTTTGGACGTCCTAAGGACATCCTTGTGCTGTCTGGGTTGTTTCTTAAAATTATGTATTTTTAACACTTTGCAGCTCGATAAAAAAATTTCTCTTGAAAAATTCAACTCAAGTTCCATACTGACGCGTTTCCCGGCGACAGTATTTGTCAAGAGGCTTTTTGTTCAAATCGAAATGTTTTCGAATCCTTCTAGAAAGTCGATAATTGTTATGCTCCGCGATGATTTTGTATGTACGTCACGGAGCCTGTTGCCAACCGCTATAGCAGTCCCGGATTGGGCGCTAGTGGCGTCAAGGTTCGGTGTGATGGGCGCGCGGAGCCGATCGGTCCGGGGCTTCCAATTCGCGCAAGCCACGCAATTTATGACTGGTGCCGTCATGGCGTGCGGCAACTATGAGTGCGCTCACCTCCTTTCGACTCGATCTCGGGTACTACTTAAATAATAATAAAAGAATAAATTTTATAGCATTTGTTTTATTCAGTTGGCGCAATTTTTGGATATCATTATTTTTCTAGAAAATCATCTATTTTGTAAAACAGTTTTTTTTATTAAAATGTTTGTATTTAAATAATAATAAAAGAAATTAATTTTACAGCATAAGTTTTCATTACCAGTTGACAGAATTTTTTGATATCTATTTTTTCAGAAAATTAGAATAATTATATATTTTATATAATTAAAATAATACTATTTTGTGTATAAAGTTACAATAATATTACTTTGTAGAGCAATTTTTTACAGTAATTTGAAAATAACACTGTATTTGTGTAACACTTTCTCACATGGCGCGTGCATTTGGTGTCGTTTTCTTATCTTTTTTTTTTTAAATGCTAATTTATTGCAATTATATAGTTTTTTTAAATAAATTTAAAAAATCTTTAAGCAAAAAGAGAATAAATTCATCATTAACTTCATAATATTTTGTCAAAATACGATGATTTTCTTTGAAAATGTCATAATAAGAATTAATTCGTATTTACTCATAAATTTCTCTCTCTCCTTCTCTCTCTCTACACACAATAAATATATATATAATATATACTGTGACGTGACGTTTTTCTCGTCCGGATCAGCACGGACCAGCGCGAGAGACAGAGGCCTATCACATCACCGAGACCTATTGCAAGAGCGGAATTAAAGCTGGAAACCGATGAGACTGACGTCGTTCCTTTCTCAAGGTCGTCACTTAATCCAATACGCGACATTCGAGTCCCCGAGCCCGGGTCCGACCTCTAATGAACCCGAGTTGATAACGTCGGCACGTTGTTTGTCGTATATTTTTACGAATTATATGTATTAATATCGCAGAAAATTTCATTGAAATCTTTCGTACTTATCGTGCGGCTTCCTCATCTGTCTTATCTCATCAGATAGGCTTATATCGTATTGTAATGAATAGCTGAACATGTTGGAAAATTCTTAATTGTACAGAAAAGCTTATTTTCTTTTAAAAGAATTGTAAAATATTTTGTCGATAATGTAATTTCCAAATTGAAATTAAAGAATTTTCTATATAGTAATAATTTTGACAGAAAATATGCGTTACTTTAGCCTTTGGCATAAAGCTAATAATTATATGAGAAAATAAACGCACATCATACTATTTGCCAAAATCTTATGTAGATATGATTTAGATGATTTTAATAAAATTATCATATTGGAATAAGATATTTCTTATAAATGAATATCTTATTTTTGTATAATTTATATTTTGTATATATTGTGCAGCATAATCTTCCAAATTCTTAAAGATTGGAATACTGTCAATGATTGTAAAATCTTTGAGATTAAAAATCTAACTAATTGAAAGAAAATATATAGTTTATTTATTTAAAATATATAGTGTATTTATCAAGTAATATTATAATTATTTACTATATATTCTTTCTCATTCCGTGTTCTTTATCATACAGAATGTGGTGTTTATCTCACAATACTGATAAAAATAAATTATTCGACGCTAACAATAAGCTGAAAATGTGCAAGATATACATCTGATCATTGTTAGATATCTAAAGGACTGATAATGAGACTGTAACAGATAATAAGCATACGCAAGTATAAATTAATGGCAATATATTGTTTTTTCAATTAATTTTATTTAAATCAATTTTATTTTATTTTATTTGTAGATTATTTTTTGTTCGCCGAAAAATCCAATCTTTGAAAATTAGTGAGTCACAACAAATGCTAAAAAATGCTAACCTTCAACATGTAATTAAGATTAAAAATCGACTCTACCCATACAGCACAGAACATTGCAATTACATTGCAGTAATGTTACAATCTTGCAAGTTGCAATGTAATGTTGTTGAGACATTATTGGAACATGTAATTGTAATATTTCATGAGAATGTTACAGCAACATTCCAAAAGCATTACAAAAACAGTTTTCAGTAACCGCTAGTTCATTCGTTTACCGCCATACGGCGCCCGTTGCATTATATATCTCGTATTTAAGTTTCAGTCCCGATGATTATATAAAGCTTGCAAAGAGCGGCTAGTAAGATTAAAGATATATAACTGTTTTTATCAGTTTAATATACGATCCCAATACAGGGAATTCAGATATTTTGAACTGATTGTTCAATCGGACAAATAAATGTCCGAAAAAGTTAAAATTATCCGTTTATTGTTTACTTAAAATGTTAAAATAGAGTCTAATATCCACATAAATAAAATTTTAACATTTATGAATTAAATTATTAAATTATTAAATTCTTTATATCAATTTCTTAAACGTAAATTATTTATAAAATAATGATGTTAATTAAATAACAGAAAATTGTTTAATAGTTTCCATTCCTATATATATAAAATCAGAAAGTTGATAATAATTTTTTAATATGCAGAATACTTCGGATTTAAATAAATAAACCTTGAGAATATATAAAGACATCCAAGAGAGACGAGAAAAAACTCGTAATTGCGTAAATTCACAATCTTTTTTCTTATCTCTCTCTTCGATGTCTTTATATATTCTCAAAGTTTATCTATTAAATTTGAAGCGTTCTGTATATTTGTAGCAAGGCATTCCAATATTACAAATACATTGCACCGTAACATTATTGTAATCTTACATTGTAATATTTTTAAGGGCGGACATTTCAACGTTACCGCAGGCTTGCAGTAACATTGCAGAAACATTTCGCAACTTCTATGCAATATTACAATGTTTCAATGCAAGGTCTATGCAACATTTCTGCAATCTTTCGGTGCTGTATGGGTACCCATACAGCACACAAAGATTGCATACATATTGTAGCAATCTTTCACCGCAATATTGCAACTTTGCAAATTCACTGCAAAATGTTGCTGCATCATTGCTGTGGAATTGCAGCAATGATAAAATGTCCGCTTTTAGGAATATTGCAACAAAATATTATAGCAATATTGCAATGTAATAAATTTGCAATGATGTATATATATTTATTTTTGGGTATATAAATGTGTAATTATTGACGATACATTGTAATTAAATGTCTTTATTTGTACTTATGTTAACGTTATAAATAACATAACATTGCATATAACATATTATTGCACTTAACATGTTCACGAAATAAAAATATATTTTTTTTTATATTAGAGAAATATATAAAAATGGTTCAGCTTTACGCGCCGCTTTTATTACCACTAATAATTTATTGAATTTTGTCCATTATTGTTTTCCTTTGTTAAATGTCTGTAAAAATAAAATAGGAGTTAAAATTCATATTTACATAAAAATATACATACTGCAAATATACATAAATATTTTTATCAAATATTTTAAAGTTCATATCTACAGCAAAATAGAAAATAAGAGAAAGCAAAAAATATCCACATAACAAATATACGAACATATATCATAGATAAATATAATTTTTACTCTTGCGATCTCAATAATTTTAAGGTTATATAGGTTATTAACCTTAGGACATGCTATTCTATTATAATTAATTAATACATAATATATATAGGTCGCTATAATAAAACATAATATTATCAAAAAGCTCTTACCTTTTCTCGTACGCAACAATAAAAAATGTGAATCACGAAATACACGACAATCACAGATATGTGCAGCAAGACCGGCGCCTACTACATACGCACACAATCGCGAACGCGTACATGTGCTGCGCAAAGCATACAGTGCAGCAATATAAGCCAATTTGAGAAAAATGTTTTAATAAAATGAACCATTTAGTATTGTTTATCGTTAACATCTTTCATGTAGAAATATTGCAAAAAATTATTTTATTGTAATATTTTATTATTGAAATTATATAAAAATTGAATTTTGCAATATTTCCGAAATATTAATGTCATGTTGCTACAAGTGTGCTGGTACTTTGTGGCTCTATATTTCTGCAATGTCTTTGTAATGTTGCATTGCAATTTGCAACATTGCAATGTTGCTGCAATATAATTGCAATGATCTGTGCTGTATGGGTAAATTCATCAAGGAATCTACACTTGAAGCGTCTTTTCTATCTCAATTGTTTCGTAGATTCTATTCTAAATTTAATTGTAAGGCCAATGTCAAGTATAATTTGAATTGTATCAAGGTGTTACGCTCAAATCAAGCTCGGATTGAAAGATCAAAGTAGTCGTATCTATCCGTGATTTGTTCTCCAACGCATACAGAGAGAAAATGTATCGCTGTTGGTGATATGTGCACGAGTCAAAGGAACGCTTCGTAATCGGTATCGACACGAGCGTGTGGTACACCACGTGCGTGTAGGCGAGACACAGCTGATTTTAGCATCGCGCTTTTCTCACGAATGTATAAATACACTCTGCTTTTTTGACGTTACCCCATTGAACCCTGGCGCGATCCTCCGCAACGCGATGGCTGTAAGCCAGGATTACGCAAGAGACGCGTCCCGTTGACCTCCTTCTTCGGAGAGAATTGACCTTGCATTTCGTTTTTGTTCTTGACAGGAACGCGCAAGCTCGTCCGCGGTCACTTTAAAGGACTAAAGTACCAGCAGCTTATGCCCTGAAAATAGATGAAGACTCGGGATACTCGTGCAACTTCACGCAATCACGTGGTCGTAATTGGTTATCAGTTATAAATTGGCAACAATGAATCGATACAAATTCAAACTTTTGGAATCTTGCTAATCAATAAATAGAAAATAAATATTTAATTTAATTTTTTTAATGTAATATCTAAAGTTTATATATTATACTTCAAACGATATATACATATAAAAGTTGTACTAAAATTCTTACTCTAATAGTTGTCTAATAATGTACTCTACTTAGATTGTGCAAAACTAATGATTATAAATTAACTTGTCAAGAATACGAGAGAAGCTATCACCGAGGTCTATCTGTTATAATTGCTAAAGATTGTTAATTTTTATTAGCCCTTTCAATTGATATACTCATTAGATTAATCTTCAAGTGTTCATCGTAACGTCGTTACATTATATTATACAATTATTCAACAAAATATTCTTTCTTTTCAATCCTCATTACTTTTCCCGCATATATATCTATATACTTTTAATAATATTTTATTAATCAAAAGAAACAATTGAAGAAGCGATAAATCGCGATTTTATTACGCGCATTCCAAAGTCAATTTTCCCGCCATCGGAGGAAGTTCGAAATTTCGAATACCCGCGACACCGAGCACGGCCGCGATAGGCCGGTCATGGCCGGACGGGACGTCGTCGCGGCGCGAGAAGGGGCAGCTTTCGAACGCGGAATTTGCGCGGGTCGCGAAAAATCGGGCGGACGTGAAAGGTAACGCGGCGTATCGCCAAAAGGTCGACCGTGAAAAGATAAAGGTTGCGAATTCGGGCGGAAGCTTAGCTCGAGTGTCACGGCGGCTTGTGTCACGACCCCGAGACGCGGTACGCGCGATGACGTGCGGTAGCGATTTCGTAGTTGCGCAGATAGATACACGTGACATGCGCGGCTATTCTTAGCGAAGGGTCCGTTCGCTCATGACGAGCGATCTCTGCCTCGCTCACTCGTCGTCCGGCGCGCGTCCGAAACGTTTAGACATCAGGGGTCTCTCCTCTCTCTCTATCCTTTACGTTACCCGTATCTCACCGAACACACGCACCCAACACTTCACGATGTCTGGTCTCGCGGATCCCGTGGCGTTCGCAAAGGATTTTATCGCCGGCGGTGTGGCCGCGGCGATTTCCAAGACTGCCGTCGCGCCCATCGAGCGCGTCAAATTGTTGCTGCAGGTACAGCACATCTCCAAGCAGATAGCCGAGGATCAGCGTTACAAGGGTAAGTGTGTCTGTGTCTATATATATCTCTTTTTTTTCTTCTTGTCCCGTGTCCTAGAGAATCGTGCGAAAAGTACTGGCCGCGTCTCACGCACACGGTAACGTCAAGGCAAGAGTAATGCGAGAGGGACGAGGCATGGCCATATCGCGTGAAATCGTCTCCGGAGAACCCGGTACCGTTAATGCGGCATGGCGGAATGGCATGAATGGCAACCCCACGGAACATGTGACAGTAGCCAGTAATCTCGAACGTGCCATTGTTCCCAGGGTGTGCAAACACGAACAAGTTACAGCGTGACTCGATAGAGGAGGGAAGAGATGATATGGCCATTATGTAATGCCGTTAGAGGCAGCAACGGATGCCTCGCGTGTCCCGCGCGCGATAGCCTCGCGAGAGTATATATCGCGTCGAGAAATTTCGCACATTTATGTAACGAAGGTCGAGCCGAAATTTCGGTGACTTACATAACTTATGTCGGCCACGCCGAGGCCGATCGCATATAGATACTCTTCATCCTCACGATGGATCGATATTTCAATGAAACGCATCGTCCCAAGCCAGATGGCAGCGCGTGGCTTCTCTCCTTCGTTCTCTTAACCCCGATCGATGACGGTGCGGTCCAACATGGCCGCCCTTTCGTCGACCACGAGACCGGATTCTTCTGTCTACTTCCACGCGTCACGAATTCATGCCGTCCATTAAAGTCTTAAGCTGATTCATCCATGCCGAGCAGAAGACGCGTTATCGAGACGATCTCGTCTCGATTTATGAAAAAAGAAAAATGCTTAGAAAAATGTCATTATCCGTGAAATCCGCGGTACAATTTAATCGGTACATTAAACAATTGCGATTATTGAATGAAATTGTTCGATGGAAAAAACCATAACTAGAACTACTTATCGATTCGCTGCAATCGTTTTAATTGTTAATTATTTATTATATGTATATAGCAAAAATATTAACTATTCGTCAATTTTTAGTGCCAGTAAAATTGTATTAAATTTTAATATTATATACAAAAATCTCTCATGCAAACATTTTTATTTTCTAATCTCTGAAACATTTAAATAATGTGAAAGTTAAAAACTAAAATATAAATTTCGTATATGTATGTGTTCATTTTTACATTATGTGTTATATATATATGTATATTATATATTATTCTCTTTTTCTTTAGGTATGATCGATTGTTTTGTACGCATCCCAAAAGAACAAGGATTCCTTAGTTACTGGCGTGGTAATTTTGCCAATGTGATCAGATATTTCCCAACGCAGGCTTTGAACTTTGCTTTTAAAGACAAGTATAAGCAGGTTTTCCTTGGTGGTGTTGATAAGAACACTCAGTTTATGCGTTATTTCCTTGGGAATCTCGCATCTGGTGGTGCTGCAGGAGCTACATCTTTGTGCTTTGTCTACCCACTTGACTTTGCCAGAACTAGGTAAATTACTCAATGCATTTTAAGTCGTATCAACATACTAACACAAAAATTATTATTAATCAATAAGTAATTAGTAATTTAGAGAGGTGAATTGTATAAATTAAATTTTATCCGAGTTTTTTTTTTTTTTTTTTTTTTTTTTTTTTTTTTTTTTTTTTAGATCTAAATTTGAATATTTAATTAATGAAAAATAATATAGCTTTTGTATATTTATGTAAGTAAATTATATCAGAGTACAATGTCATAAAAAATCAATATTATTAATTTGTTTTAATAGATAAATTTGTATATTTTCTAGCAATTAAAGATTCTAAAAATTCATATTGATACTAAAAATTACTGTTTCATTGTCACATACTAGGTTGGCTGCTGATGTAGGCAAGGCTGGTGGCGGACGTGAGTTTTCAGGATTGGGAAACTGCTTAACTAAGATCTTCAAAACTGATGGGCTCACCGGTCTATACCGTGGCTTTGGCGTCTCAGTGCAGGGTATCATTATCTACCGTGCGTCTTACTTTGGTTTCTATGACACTGCCCGTGGTATGTTGCCAGACCCCAAGAAGACTCCATTCCTTGTCTCATGGGGTATTGCCCAGGTAAGAAGACAACTAATTTTGTTCTTCATGTAGACTCGTGCAGTTTCATCGAACTGTCTCGCTTATTCATTAAAATCTGTTGCAGACCGTAACTACTGTAGCGGGTATTGTGTCCTATCCCTTTGATACAGTACGTAGACGTATGATGATGCAGTCTGGCCGTGCCAAGACTGATATCCTGTATAAAAACACTCTTCACTGTTGGTCCACTATTTACAAAACGGAGGGTGGCAATGCTTTCTTCAAGGGCGCATTCTCCAACGTTCTCCGTGGTACCGGCGGTGCGCTCGTACTCGTGTTGTATGATGAGATCAAAAATCTTCTTTAAAGCGCTAAAACGATCCTCGTCTCATTACTTTCACAATCACAAACATCGTCATTATTATCCATACCATCCGATTTGATAGCGATTCCCAGAGACAGAACACTTGCTGTCGGTAACATGAACAAGTAATTCAGGCCGAGGACGTTCGACGTAGCAGCTCGTATAATGCATGAAACTCGGCAAAAATTGTAAACGTAAAAAAATAGAAGAGAATCTGCTTAACTTATTGCCAGATTCAGTATTTTCTTGCAGCGGTTGACATTACGCGTATTTTCATATTCTATTATCGTAAAAATGACGAAGAGACAAATATGATCGCGGAGGTATCGCGAACACCTGTTACCTGGAAAACGTTCCACACATGCGCGTTGAAATAAATAGACCGGTCAGGATATTAAGTATTGAAAGTAATAATTTCCTAGAGAATCGAGTCAGCGCACGCGAAATCGATGAGAGAGGGGGACGCGCGACGAAATATCACGACGATGGCGGGGCGCGTAGCCTGGGCCGCCCCCCGCCCTTATTCTCGGCCCGTTGTAGATAATTCATAATTCATAATTAATAAAATATCATTTTAATGGTATCAGCCAGTCCATTAAATTTTGATGGACGATAATTTAATTTCGCACTCCAGACAATTATGTATAAGATGAAGAACGGTTACTCAGAATGTATGCATCTAATCTGTTCATGTTAGGATGCATGCAGGGAAAGCAGCAAATCAATAAAAACGATATAAAATTTCATACATTCGGAAATTTTTATTTTACCCTGTCAATAAGAAAAATTTATTTGAAAACTGCATTTAAAGTCTCTTTCTTTTCATACAATATATCTAAATCGAATTATTTAGCTAATTTAATTATTTTAGTAAAAATAAAAAATTTTTTGAATTATATTAAATATCTTGTTTTTATCAGTTATTAATTTCAGTTAGTTTAAATGATCCAACATGCTCTTAATATTTTTGTCAATTTCTTTTCCATTTTGAAAATTTGAAAAAGGATTTTATATATATTGAATATAACTTTTCTCAATTTTGATATATAAAACATCTTATTAATATATGATACATTAAACACATTCATGTATTATTTTGTCTCAAAACATTTATCATCTGATCAAGGAAAGAGTATGTGCTTTTGGCAATTATTTACTGATTTATTGAGTAATTAGATAAAAAAAATTAGATTGTCACTTTCTTTTGTATAAAACTTTATGGAATGCTTTACATATATGTAATTAAGCACACTCTTAACATAATCAGACAGCATATACGAGTTATATTTATGTAAACTAGAAATATACAAATCAATTATACTATATGCTTACTGATATTGTCTTACATTTATAGGAGGTAAATTTTATATATATGTATATACTTTTGTTTTTGTACAAAAATTTCTATCTGACAACTGACATCCTAAAACAGGAGTGACAGAAAAAGAATATGGAACATGATATATATGATTGTTTTATATACAAGTTTTAAACAAAAATGTATTGATATCTTTAAAGTTAACATAAATTATATAATTATCATACAGTTGTCCTATTGGAATCACCTGCTATTATGTCCAAAATTCGACTGATACCAGGCATATTCAATACAGTTCCCAATAGAGGTACCCTTCGTAGGAAATTTATTGCTACTGGTAGAAAGCCACTGGAATAAAAAAAAAAAATAATAAATTATATTTTTACAGAAATAACTTGTATAGTGTAGTGTCAAATTTATTAAAATGTATCACACTTACCTAAATAGCAATACGAAACCATAAGTTTCTAAAATCATTCCCACAAGAGGCCAGCCCATAAGTACTACAAAAACGCCTCCTAGGAATGAGGCACTGGCTTTCATTTTATGTCTTTGAAAGAAAAAATTTAAAGTTCTCCATGGCCCGATTACACACGCGAGTCCCGATATAAACAATAGCTATAAAGAACAATTTAGAAAGAAGTCAATCTAACTGTAGGATTTGTACAAACAAATAGCAAGAGTATAATCTTACATTTCCAATAGCAAGTAAACCCTTATCGAAGAGTAATAGTACACCAAGGAATAGGAAAGAAATACCAAATCCTGCCAATCCGACCCCGATTTCTGAAACACATTCCTTATAATAAAATCAACAGCATTTAATTGTTGTTCCAGATATTCGCCGGTTATTGTTACAAGTCGATCAATATTAGTTCGTGAATTTTTGCACTCACTCTGTGTGTCCGTGATTTCGAACATTATTTACAAATTGTTTTTCATGAAAAACGTGCCTGATACAATTGATTTTATTTGTTTGCATGCGCTGCATGCATATGAGCGTAGAAAAACTTAACCTATATCCACGTCATTGGTTATGATGGAACACAAATTCCCTCTACACATAGGTTATTGTGGAGCTTCGTCAGCTGTTTCGTGAACGCCCTTTGTATATATACTGTAAGATACTGGCAGTCTCATAGTCAGAGAAATCACTAGTGGCGCTCACGCATGCGCTTTATCGATAAATACAAGCGCTATATTCAAATGATGTTAGCAACGCGTTACCTTAGATACATAAACTATTTATTTAACAAAAGAGAATTGTCATAGCAATAGGTGTGTTTGTGAGATCGGAGGGATGCCTGAGCGTCTTTTACCGTAAACCGTGAATCAGATCGGACGTGTCTCGTTGATCTCGTGTGATATGCTTAATTGATTAATCACATTTGTATTCTGAGTTTGTAATTAGTTCTGAGTTCGAGTTTATGAGTTGACCAATAAAAACGTGTTTCGATAAGTGCTAAAATTATTGCTTTATTCGATTTCTCGCGTTCACTATAATATTTATATATACAGTTCAATAATTCATGTTTCAACTGTTAAACTATTACCCTTTTGAAAAAGCCATTCTCCTGACAAACTACAATTTGACTCGCTGTCTTACAGCAATTTTTTCAGAAGCGGGATCGTGCGCGCTTTCCCTTGATCTTATGGTCGATTATTAAGCCGTATTAATACATTGAATCGATACATGAATAATATCAGTGAACTGTACAAGTATTTGCATTATCTTCAGTGAATGTGTTCAGTGATTCACAATAAAGAACGACAGAGTTATTAAACGCTATCGTAACGCTTGTGATTCCATTCAAAAAATTACGTGTTGAATTTACATTCATTTGTCTTCAAGTCTTCTTGGATCTTGCATGAAAGACACGTTGTTTATTCCGTTGCCATGGATCGTCTTTCGTTGGAGAAGTTATCTTTTAAGGAACTCCAGGCACTGGCAAAGAAATATGGTCTCAAGCCATCTTCTTCACGTGATGGATGCATTGATCTATTGATGACTTATTTTGAGAAGAACAATTATGTGAATGAAACATCAAACCCTCCCATAGCATCGGATCGACGGAAGACTGTCTATTTTGAATCAATGGATGATCCTTTTCATCCTGCTTCACTCGTCGGAGAAGAAGCTGCTTCAGCTTTACCAGCTTTTCAAAACCCCGAAGAAGCTCTAACAACACATACAGTTTCCCATTCTCCCTCAATGGGTAATACTGCAGGAGCGATGCCGGAAGAATTTCTTCCAAAGATTGGTGCTCTTCTTGCGAAACATCAACAGCAAATGATGCAACAAATGATGGAATTTTTATCATCCTATGCCTCATTTTCGGGTAATGCCGGATCACAAGGTCAGTCTGTTCCTAATTTTATACCTCAACCTGAAACACGATATCAAAATGCAGGTGCTTCAAACCATTTTAATGGTTCGTCGACATCAACTAATGCGAGTGCATCAAACCATTTTACTGGTTCATCGACTTCAACTAAGATTTCTGTAAATACAGTCAATCTGTTAGCTTCACAATTACCTGAATTTAGTGGTAAAGATGATGATGATGTAGAAATTTGGATTCAAAAGGTTGAACGAGTGTCTCGAATTCATGGTGCATCTCACGATATTATGTTGTTAGCTGGTACTAGTAAATTGGTAAAATCAGCTCGAAAATGGTTTGAGCTTGGCACAGGAACAATTAATGACACTTGGCCAAGTTTCAAGGAAGCTTTACTGAAACATTTTAAACGAAAGATTCCTTATGAAATTATAATGAAAAAAATCGAGTCACGAAAATGGAATTATCCTAATGAATCTTTTCAAGATTATGCATTGGAAAAACTCTCTTTAATGCAAAGACTAAGATTACCTGATGATGATGCAATTCACTTTTTGATAGGTGGAATAACTAATGATTCTATTCGTAGTGCTGCCTCTGTCATTCGTGCTGATTCCTTGGATACCTTTCTCAATGAGATGCATAGGGTTTCCCTCTCTTTTGGAAATGTGAAGAAAGAGTACCCATCTCACTTTAAATCACACAAAGGACGAGACAATGCTACATCATCTCCGAAAACCGATTCTTTGTCATCTTTTCAAAAGGATTTTAAGGAAAATAATTATTGTGTGTATTGCCGTACGCGTGGTCACATTAAGGACAACTGCTTCAGATTGAAGAGAAAAGAGCAACTTCAATCTACGGCTTCAAAGATACCAACACAAGTAGCTGCCATTGATCCTGCAACACCGACAGAAACTATTATGAGTCCAGAGAGATCACCTCCGATAGCTGCTATCAACGATATGGTTACCAGACGACTGGATACAGAAGATTCTTCTCTTAAGGTCGTTTCATTAAATAATATTCCGTGCACTTTGAAAGCTCTATTAGACACAGGTAGTCCAGTTTCTTTCATATCACCAACTGTGTACAGGAAATATTTTAATGACTTGAATATTGTTCTTAAAAAGCCATTGATTTCTTATCAATCTGTTTCTGGAAATTTAATTCCTATTCTTGGATCAATTGATACTCAAATTTGTTTAGAATCCCTTCCGAATTTTACTGGCAAGGTTAATTTTCTTGTGTTTCAAGATGATTCTTTCTTTGTAGATATTATAATAGGACGAGATTTTATAGCTGAAAATAATATAACTTTATATTTTCATCCGTCAAATAAAAAAGCAGATGATAGATTAAAGTTATTTAATGAAGTAGCATCTGCTGAAATATTAGAAGATCTTTCAATAAATGAAAATTCCATTTATTCCGATATTAAAACAAATTTTGGAAAAGAGATTGATCAGAAAGTAATAGCGATTATTAATGAAGTAGAGAATATGGAAGTTGAATTAGCAGATGATGATCATTATGTGAAAGTAGCATTAAAAGATAATTCAATCTATGCTTATGCGCCGCGACGTTTTGCATGGGCAGAACGAATTCAAATCCGGGAAATAACTGACGATTTGCTAACACGTGGAATTATTAAACCAAGTGTTTCTCCGTACTGTGCTCGGGTAGTACCAGTTCGTAAGAAAAATGGAACAATGCGTCTCTGTGTTGATTTACGTCCGTTAAACGATCGGGTAGTTAAACAAAAATATCCTTTCCCTTTAATCGAGGATTGTCTAGCGCGGTTAACGAATAAGAAGATTTTTACTCTTTTAGACCTTAAGGATGGATTTCACAATATTAAGATTCATCCTGACCATACAAAGTATTTTTCTTTTGCGACTCCTGATGGTCAGTTTGAGTACAATCGCTTACCGTTTGGTTTTTGTGAATCCCCTGCTGAATTTCAACGGAGAATTATACAGATTTTACAGTCATTAATTCGAGAGGATAAAGTTATTGTCTATATTGATGATATTTTAATTCCATCCTCTTCAATTGAAGATAATCTAGAAACTTTATATAAAATTCTCATTTTGTTCAAACAAAATTCACTTGAATTGAATTTTAAAAAAAGTTTGTTTTTACGAAAGACCATAGAATATTTAGGATATATTGTTTCGGCTTCTGGTATAACATTGAGTTCACGACATACAAATGCCATTAAAAACTTTCCATATCCTGAAAAAACAGTTGAGTTACAACGTTTCCTTGGTCTAACAAATTATTTTCGCAAGTTCATTGAAAATTATGCTTATATTGCAAAACCTCTACATAATCTATTACGAAAGTCGAATGATTTTATTTTTAATGACGAATGTCGACAAGCATTTGATATTTTAAAGTTAGCATTAACCTCATATCCTGTTCTTCGTATTTATGATCCAAATGCAGAAACGCAACTTCACACTGATGCAAGTTCAATAGCTTTAGCTGCTATTTTATTACAAAAACAGGATGCGAACAAATGGGCTCCAGTTGCATATTATAGTCAGACGACTAATGATGCTGAATCTCGTTATCACAGTTTCGAACTAGAAATGTTAGCCGTGGTAAAAGCAATTGAAAGATTTCACATTTATTTATATGGTTTACATTTCACTGTAGTTACCGACTGTCACGCGTTAGTATATGCAGTCACCAAGGCACATTTAAATCCGCGAATATCACGTTGGACTCTAAGATTGCAATCTTACACATTTTCAGTGATACATCGACCGGGAATTAAAATGTCTCATGTTGATGCATTAAGTCGTGTTGTTGCACTGATTGACGCATTGCCTCTTGAGATGGAATTAGAATTTCGCCAGCAGAAAGACCCTTTAATTAAAAGCATTGCTTTAGAATTAGAAGAAAACGATCATGATAAATTTTTAATGATGAATGGATTAGTTTTCAGAAAAGGGCCAGACAAACCTCGATTTTATGTTCCAGAATCAATGGTTTCAAATGTGATACGTATTTATCACGATGAAATGGCGCATTGCGGTATGGAGAAAACCTTACAAGGAATTTCATGTAACTATTGGTTTCCTTCGTTACGTAAGCGTGTACGATCTCATATTGACAATTGTATAATATGTTTATTGGCTAATTCAGCATCAAACTCATGTGAAGGTGAAATGCAAATAACGGAAAATCCAGCATTCCCCTTTCAAATTATTCATATGGATCATTTTGGTCCTATTGTTGAATCCGAACATGGATTTAAACATATTTTTGTCGTGGTAGAGGCATTTACAAGATTTACCTGGTTGTATCCTGTAAAAACCACTAATGCTAAAGAAATTATAAGACATTTAATGTCCTTATTTCAAATATTTGGGAATCCACAGATAATAGTATCAGATAGGGGATCTGCATTCACTTCACAAGAGTTCGAGAATTTTTTAAAGAAAAATAATATTAATCATAGGTTAGTTGCTGTAGCTGCTCCGTGGGCAAACGGAATGGTTGAAAGGGTGAATAGATTTTTAAAATCATCCTTACAAAAGTTAATCGATGAATCTCAAGGTTGGCATGATTGTCTTGGAACAGTTCAGTATGTTATTAATAATACATTCCATTCCTCTTTGAAAGCATCTCCATCTAAGTTGCTCCTTGGATACGAGCAAAGAAATCATGCAGATTCCAGTTTAGTTAATTGTTTAAAGAAAATATCTAAAACAGATTTAAATTTTGATAATGTTAGACAAACGAGTCGTTCAATTGCATTGGAAGCTGTAGATAAAATTAAAAATTATAATAAAATATATTATGATAAACATCATTCAAAACCAACTCGTTACAAAATAGGTGATTATGTTCTTATTAGAGATACACTATTGAAATCTGGAGAAAACAGAAAATTTAAACCAAAATATAAAGGCCCATATCTTATAGCAAAGGTCTTAAATAAAAATAGATATGTTGTAACTGACATACCTGGATTCAACCTTTCATCCAGACCTTACAACTCAATTCTATCTTCGGATAGAATTAAACCCTTTATTAAACCAGTTGTAAAAACTTGAATTTGTATATTTATATGTGTGTTAATTCCGAACTACTTTTATTGTATTTGTATATTTATATGTGCGTTAATTCCGAGCTTCTTTTATTGTAATGTATCAAATCATTCGAGACGAATGTTGTTTCAGGCTGGCCGAGCTGTAAGATACTGGCAGTCTCATAGTCAGAGAAATCACTAGTGGCGCTCACGCATGCGCTTTATCGATAAATACAAGCGCTATATTCAAATGATGTTAGCAACGCGTTACCTTAGATACATAAA
>JAXRKO010000439.1:25000-44199 GCA_037039905.1 Formica aserva
AACTTTATATTTGTATTAGACATAAATATTCTTCAGTTTCAATCGAAAATAACGCAATATTCTATATGTTTAGTTTTCCATCAGATGCAGAAAGGCGAGAAAAATGGTTTAATACCATTGGTTATACTGTTGATACTTACAAAAATGCAAGAATTTGCAGTGAATTGCTAGAACCGTGGAATGCAGGATCGACTCAATCGAGATTTTTCATGAATATGTAAGTACATTTGTCGCAGTGAATTTAGTTTTGTTATAAGCTCACCCTATATTTTGATTTTTTATGATGCAGGGATGACGGTCCAAAAACGATAAAAATGCAAACTCTTTACAGACGTCGCAACGAAACGGCAAGTTTAAGACTAACATTAGATCCAGAGTGTAGTTATGCAATTAATATTCAACCCAGTGGAATCATCGATAAGATCTCTTGTTTAATATGCGATCGTTGGCCGTTGCTTTATTTAGCGATTATCAGCTTACTTTTACTGTTCGTCTCAATAAGGATACATAGTTCAGACATGCTACCAACTGTAATTGTTACAATAGTATTGTCTTTTTTTTTCAACGTTACTTATGAAGCTTGCATTGCTTTATGTATCATCAGCATATCTGCCATTGCTGTATGCTGCTGTGTCATATTAAAAAAAACTGCCTTAAAAAAAATTCTGTCTGTTTTTACACAAAGGTAATAAATTTTTTTAAATTAGTTTTAGTTTAAGATTACGATACTTTAAAAATATAAAACATTTTAAAGAAATTTTTTCTATATTTTTTGTTTTCTACAACAGATCTTGTAGAAATTTCAAGAAAGATCCAAGAAGCAATATTCAAAATAACAATCAAAATGAATCATTAATAGATATTGAATATGAATCAACAATGGATATCCAACATCAATCGGCAATAGATGTTCAACAATCGACAATCATGACAATTCAACAATTCAACATGACAATCTTATTTTGGCTAAACCAATATTTGTCGAGAATACAGTAACACATAATAACATCAGTCGAAGAAGGTAAAATAAACACGAAAATAAAAAAAAAAACATATAATTTGCTCTGACTACCAAGTATAAATAAACTGATTTGTTTCAGAAAACGATGTAATGATATGGAAAAGATTTTCCTAAAGACTGGTAAATATACTAGAAATAAATGTACTTTTTCCTGCTGTCAGATACATTATATATGTTTATTATATAAGATAGTAAGTACAATAATAATGTGTAGTACAATTATGTATTTATTGTTTATATGTACAATATTTCACAGTAATAATAAGAAATATATTATTGTAAATATATAGTATTATAAATAATAGTTAATAGTTTTTAATAAAAACAGAACAAACTGAAGATATATATCTTTTAGCACATGCATTACAATTTAAATTTTATTGATTTTTAAAAAGTGTTAATTTATTGTTTCTCATTCTTATTCTTTGGGTAGATTTCGCAAATGTTGTACTTTCATGTTTCAGACGCACGTTAAAATAAGTTTCCAAAATTAATTTTATAATTTGACTTCGGTGATCAAATAAAGGAGACTGATCATAAATGTGATCATTCATATTAAATATATATGAAGGAAGTGAGCGTAAAGATTGACATATTAAAACATTTAATATATTTTTAGTTTTAAATAATCTGTCTTGATTATATCTTACAGTTTTTTCTGCATTCTTACATATAATAATAACATCGGATGATGCTTGACACTAACCACTTCGATTTTTTCGCTGTAAAAGTTTATCAGAACGATATGCGTATGATTCTTTTTGTGCTTCGTTTAAAATGAGCAATTGTTTACAAAAGAAGCAATCTATTTTTTTTTTTAACGGTCTTGGCAATATAACCAGATATGTACGTAATAACTTCATCAGCATATTCAGTTAAGCACCAATTGTTTTGTTTAAAATAATCATGATCCATAAAAATAACATTTACAATATCTTCTTTAAAATCAATATTTGCTTTTTGTTGTATGTTATGTTCAATAATTTTTTGTTCATTTCTGATAAACTCATTAGGTACTCTAAGTAATACAGTGTTGTCTTGCGGAGTACAGTTTGCACTTAAAGGAACAGACACATTTGCTAAATGTAGTATTTTTCTATAAGATGCTTTGAACTGTTTAGCACTTGGATTATTATTCCAACCGTTCATTCTTCTAATCAAAGAAAAAAAAGTTTCAAGATGGTCTTGGGAAAACTTATATGTAAGCAAAAACTCGTATTGTATTTTCATCAAATAGCTGTTCTGCTAAAGCAATACTATTTTGTAAATCAATAATTAATCCAATAAAGCCTGTTTTTCTAATACTTTTAAATATAGGAATGTTTTTTATTTTTATAGATTTTATATATAAAATAAATTTATCAATCTTATCTTTTAGAATAGGTATTTTATTTTTAGTTATTGCGCGTTTCGTTTCTGTTTTATTATATAAATTTCTAGAATTTAATAAATCAAATATATCATTGAAGGTCTTGCAAAATGTTGCAGTTGCTGAAGCTGCAGCAAAATGAGGTGATTTAAAATCATGTTCTAAAAACGTAAGTGCATCACTTACCGAAGTACTAAGAACTTGTACCGCTAAATTTACTTTCATTTTTTCATTTTGAAAGTGCACATGCCTATTTCTAATTTAGTCGCAAGATGTAATTTTTCTGCGTCTTGTAATGAAACTAACTGTTTAATATATTTCCAACTGATTGTCTGAGTCTCGTTATAATTTAAATCTTCCTTACTAATAGTATTTCTGACAAGTTTAATCATATGGCATGCATCATAAAAAATATATATACGTTTGGATTCATCAGCAGGATGGACAAAATATGGTACAATATTTTCAATTTCCATTTGTTTCAAATGTGCATCTAATTCTTCGCACATAGATATATTTGAAGGTGCTGCATCAAACATCATACTGACAATATCTATATTTTTATCATAAAATGTACATAAAATAGTCTTTAATAACTTTGCTTTTTCATGACCACGTAATTTATCAGTCAAATAATATGCAATTGGAACTTTAAAATATTGGTTTATGGCAACTAACATAAAAACGAGAACTTCACTAGCAAGCGGCAAATTATTATTAGTAATATGAGCATCAACATCAACAAAACCATGTGATTTTCGTCCATCCCAATCGACTTTTTTTCTTATACTCATTTCATCTAAAGTTAAATTAAACACTATTTTTTTATTTTTTTCTCGAGCATTTATAACTATATTGAGTACGGTTCTTAATGCTTGTTCAGATATACCAGGGTCACTATTAATATTTTGCATCCACGTTCGAAGAGTTGTTGAATGTGGAAGACATTTTAAAAATGTATTTCTTACAAATGAATATGCTGCAGGGGAATGAAAATGGAGCATGGAAGCAAAACACCTCAAAGCATGTGGAAATTTTGCCTTTCGCTTATTTAAAAGTCTTGTTAATAATTCTTCTACAGGACGAGGTACTACTTCCTATATAAAATATTAAATTTATTATTTTATTTGTCATATACCAATAATATTTGGTTTGTTTACAATACCATGTATACTTTATCGAATATAAACCTCTTTTTTTTGTTGTGAAGAATACGCTCTAGAAATTTGTTCGAATAAACACTCTGTATATATATATATATATGTATACAAAATGTTTATTTGAATGCTGTTAATTTTTATGCATTTGTTACTTAATGGAATATGTAAAATATTTGCACATTATATATATTAGAAATAATTAAGTATTAGAGAAATAACAAATACATAAAAAATTAGCAATATTATAAATTGCTTACCTTTAGAGCATTTGTAACATTTGTTTTTAGTAAATTTTTACTTTTCAATGTTTGTAATACAGATTGCATCGTTATTATTTTCTTCTGTACACGTGACTTTCGTGTCACAGAAAGTTTGTGCAAATATCTATTATAATTAACATATTTTACAAACTTACTCCAAGCTCGATTAGTAGCAAATTCCGTTTTTCTTATACATTCTATGTTATATTTACCAGTCTTTAGGAAAATCTGTTCCATATTATTACATTGTTTTCTGAAACAAATGAGTTTATTTATACTTGGTAGTCAGAGCAAATTATATATAATGTTTTTTTTTTATTTTCGTGTTTATTTCACCTTTTTTGATTGATATTATTATGTGTTACTGTATTCTCGACAACTATTGGTTTAACCACAATAAGATAGTCATGTTGAATTGTTGAATTGTCATGATTGTCGATTGTTGATTGTTGAACATCTATTGCCGATTGATGTTGGATATCCATTGTTGATTCATATTCAATATCTATTAATGATTCATTTTGATTGTCATTTTGAATATTGCTTCTTGTATCTTTCTTGGAACTTCTACCAGATCTGTTGTAGAAAACAAAAAATATAGAAAAAATTTCTTTAAAATGTTTTATATTATATTTTTAAAGTATCGTAATCTTAAACTAAAAATAATTTTAAAAAATTTATTACCTTTGTGTAAGAACAGACGGAATTGCAGTTTTTTTTAATCTTATACTTGGTATAGGTGTGCCAGTATAGTAATAATCGTCTTCTGTAAAATGATCACTGCAAATTCTTGCATTTTTGTAAGTATCGACAGTATAACCAATGATATTAAACCATTTTTCTCATCTTTCTGCATCTGATGGAAAACTAAACATATAGAATATTGCGTTGTTTTCGATTGAAACTGAAGAATATTTATGTCTAATACAAATATACAGTTATAAAATCTAATCATATCTCTAAATTTAAACATTACCTGTGAAATTGCCGTGATAATAAAACAGAATGTTCTTTCCAGCATATGTAGCACTTAACCATTGTTAACTATTGCAATTCTAGTCGCACTTTTGCTATAATGATAAATGAAAATAATTATTATTTCGATTAAGAATATGATAGCTCTATTTAGAAAACAATACTTACATTTTGTATTATTTCTCTTCGATGGAATTTTCGTTTTGAAACAGTTGCAGGATCATGTACGCACATGTACGTATGGTCTTCACTACGCAGTTCCACCGTTCCCAATTCCCTGTTCCTCTATTTCTACGCATGTATGAAAGAGAGAGAACGCAAGGGGCACGAAACAGAGTATGTCCTTTTCTACGTGAGCATCGGTCCCCACTCCTCAACACTCGGTCTAGATATACTATGTCTATGGCGCTCCCCGAACCCAGTGATGCGCTGCCGTGGGATTTTTTCCCATGTGGGAATCTCCGTGCGCATGCGTAAGCTGACGTCACAGCTATACGTCACGCGTTACCACAGATGTATCTAAGCTGCGGTCCGAAATACGCTCAGTGCGCTCACAATACTGAAAATCTATAGTTTACGTCACGTGCACTATAGCTGGCAGCGCGCTAATAGCGCTGTAAGCGTATTTCGGACCGCAGCCCTAGCTGCAACGTTAGGTGCGTATAAGCAGAGAGAAGAATGAGAGTCGCCACGCTGCCGTTTTTCGTGTAACGCTTTTTCTAGGTCGTACACTAGCGTCACGTACATCCATTTTACGCCGCCTGGAACTACATGGCCACATCCACTTTCGGAGCCGATAAAACAGCCGATTGGTTCATGTCCGTGCTACATCCACTTTTCGATTTTGGTTCATATCCGTGCTACATCCACTCTTTGATGCTGGTAGTACACTGATCGTTTGACAAAGAGAGATGATGCGCTGTCTTTGTCTCTCTTTCATCGCGTATGTGTGTAGCGTCCGTGAAGGCACACACCGACACGTTGAGCACACGGATGCGATTGTTGGGAGATAATGTCAGACAAGGAGCGACAATCGCGTGCTATCCTTGTTCCTCTAGCGTATCGCTTACGGCCGAAATACGGCCTGAAAATGCTTTCTGGCCTCTCGTGACAGCAGTAATGTAACAAGGCTAATAAGCGCCCACTTTATAAGAATTTTATACTTGCGTATATACATATGTAGATATATATGTTTAAATTATAGTTAAAATTGTATCTACAATTAAATATTGTATGATGATTAATAATAATAGTAAGATAATAAATAATAGAGTGAACAAATATAAAATATGTAAGATACGGGGGCCTATTAGACTTGATGATTTCTTGCTTTCTTACTATCGATACTTCAACGGGATATAATACGAAGTACATTATACATATTTATTACAGTGTGTAATATATATTTATTATATTCAAATATATTATATTAAAAAGAATTATGTTGATAAATAATAATACTTATTATTATTAAAAAATATATTGATTAAACTATTATATTAATTATAATAATGAATTTTTTAATGAACATAATTTTTTTTTATACAATTCATTTGAATATATATATATATATATATATATATATATATATATATATATATATAATAATCTATAAAATATATATTATATATTTTTTTACAGAAGAAAAATGGAAATCAAGATTATAAATAAAAAAAAATAAAAGGGGAAATAATAAATTAAATGCATTATAAAATATTTAATTACAAAACATATCTCAAAAAATTGAATTTAAATCCGGATTTTTAGTTTTGAAATAAAAAAAAACTTGTTTTATTGTTGAGTTATCAGATGTTATTCAGTTATTGAGTTATTATATGTTATTCATCGCTTCTGCATGCAGGGTGCGGCATTTATAGTGACGCGGGCATATTTTTCGAAAACGAAGTGAAATATCAAAAAATGTTTCAGACAAAAGTTGCATGGTTTCGAGGAGGCCACATGATAAAAATATGGATTTGACCTTAAGTGGTCTTTTCAAGGTAAGGTCAATGTGGTCGATGTTTTCTTAAATGGAACTCCCCATTTTTTATTACATATTCTTATAGCTTATCCCGAGAGCTAGCTCCTATAGCTTATCCCTTTCCAAAACACTATAATAAAGTATTTTTTTATTAAGTACTTTTTGAGTTATTTTATATTTTAATCTGACATATTTTGATATAAAAAATAAAATATCTCGTAAAATATTTAGTTTTCGATAATCTTACCGTAATACTTTTATGTACAGAATAATGAGACAAATCAATTAGTAAAAAAAAATAATTGTTTTAAAAAGTACATTGTAAATAATTACATACTTTTTCTTAAAAACAATTATTTTTTTTTACTAATTGATTTGTCTCATTATTCTGTACATAAAAGTATTACGCTAAGATTATCGAAAACTAAATATTTTACGAGATATTTTATTTTTTATATCAAAATATGTCAGATTAAAATATAAAATAACTCAAAAAGTACTTAATAAAAAAATACTTTATTATAGTGTTTTGGAAAGCTCTCGGGATAAGCTATAAGAATATGTAATAAAAAATGGAGAGTTCCATTTAAGAAAACATCGACCACATTGACCTCACCTTGAAAAGACCACTTAAGGTCAAATCCATATTTTTATCATGTGGCCCCCTCGAAACCATGCAACTTTTGTCTGAAACATTTTTTGATATCTCACTTCGTTTCCGAAAAATATGCCCGCGTCACTATAAATGCCGCACCCTGTATATATATATATATATATATATATATATATATATATATATATATATATATATATATAATAATCTATAAAATTTATATTATATATTTTTTTACAGAAGAAAAATGGAAATCAAGATTATAAATAAAAAAAATAAAAGGGGAAATAATAAATTAAATGCATTACAAAATATTTAATTACAAAACATATCTCAAAAAATTGGATTTAAATCCGGATTTTTAGCTTTGAAATGAAAAAGAACTTGTTTTATTGTTGAGAAAATAGTTTGTTGAGAAAACAAACTATTTTTATTTATAATAAAATTTTTTTACATATATGCAATTTGTAATATGTAATTACAGTTTGAAAAAGACATAAACATTTTAAATACATTTCTTAAAATATAATGTTTAATAAATAAATGTATGTAATGATGTACCATAAACTTTAAAAAATATTTAAAAAAAACTCGGATTTGAATTCCGATTTGCATCGTGACAGACCGAGCATTTTCCAATGATCCACCGCACGTTGAAATGGACATCAATGCTATCGGTACTTGTAGTATATTTACATAAGATTATGTGAATCCCTTTTTAAGTTAAAATTATCATTTAGCATTGCTTTTTATGATTTATACTCTTTGTTTTAAGAATGGAAAGGGAAAAACAATTTTTAATGCAGATATCTTGCACGATATAAAAAATATAATTTTATTGTATATAATGTTTAATGAAAATTATAAAAACATATACAAAAGCTATCCAATCCGAAATATTCTCTTTTTTCTAGAATTTACTAGAATCGTTTTATCAAACAAAATTCGGTTTATTGAAGTATTAATCTTGTTTTTTAATATTTATTTTATAGTATATATACTATAAACATCAATATGTGCTATTTTAATGAAATAACTTTACGTAATATATATGTCTAGAATATATATATGTTATTCTCGCGATAGAATATAAAAAAAAAGATTAATACTCCAATAAACCGAATTTTGTTTGATAAAACGATTGTAGAAAAAAGAGAATATTTCGGATTAAATAGCTTTTTGTGTATGTTTTTATAATTTTCATTAAACATTATGTACAATAAAATTATATTTTTTATATCGTACAAGATATCTGCATTAAAAATTGTTTTTCCCTTTCCCATTCTTAAAACAAAGAGTATAAATCGAAAAGAGCAATGCTAAATAATAATTTTAATTTAAAAAGGAATTAACATAATCTTACGTAAATATACTACAAGTACCGATAACATTGATGTTTATTTCAATAGTGCGCGGTGGATGATTGGAAAACGCTTGGCCTCTCACGACGCAGATCGGGGTTCAAATCCGAGCGATTTTTTTTTTTACTATTTTTTAAAGTTTATCATACATTATTACATACATTTATTTATTAAATGTGATTATATTTTAAGAAATATGTTTAAAATATTTATGTCTTTATCAAGGTATAATTACATATTACAAATAAAAATAGTTTATTTTCATTTTATATATATACAATAATCTATAAAATATATATTATATAGTTTTTTACAGAAGAAAAAAAATGGAAATCAAGATTATGATACACGGAGTATCGATAGTAAGAAAGCAAGAAATCATCAAGTCTAATAGGCCCCCGTATCTTACATATTTTATATTTGTTCACTCTATTATCTATTATCTTACTATTATTATTAATCATCATACAATATTTAATTGTAGATACAATTTTAACTATAATTTAAACATATATATCTACATATGTATATACGCAAGTATAAAATTCTTATAAAGTGGGCGCTTATTAGCCTTGTTGCATTACTGCTGTCACGAGAGGCCAGAAAGCATTTTCAGGCCGTATTTCGGCCGTAAGCGATACGCTAGAGGAACAAGGATAGCACGCGATTGTCGCTCCTTGTCTGACATTATCTCCCAACAATCGCATCCGTGTGCTCAACGTGTCGGTGTGTGCCTTCACGGACGCTACACACATACGCGATGAAAGAGAGACAAAGACAGCGCATCATCTCTCTTTGTCAAACGATCAGTGTACTACCAGCATCGAAAAGTGGATGTAGCACGGATATGAACCAAAATCGAAAAGTGGATGTAGCACGGACATGAACCAATCGGCTGTTTTATCGGCTCCGAAAGTGGATGTGGCCATGTAGTTCCAGGCGGCGTAAAATGGATGTACGTGACGCTAGTGTACGACCTAGAAAAAGCGTTACACGAAAAACGGCAGCGTGGCGACTCTCATTCTTCTCTCTGGTATAAGGGTTTCCGCGTAGTTTTCCCGCGTCTTTCTAGTAATGAAGTGATAACGCGTGTAGTGTGTCGTATTATCTTTAATAGAAACATTCTTTGCAACATTCTTTGATAGAAACATTCCTTGCAAATTCCTTCATATTTTTTTTCTCGCTGGGGGTACCTAACGATACCTCATATTTGATTGAACTATATACATTAGTGAGGATACGTAGCGCTTGCTTAGTACGTATGCGCGACTTTATTCCCACGACAGCGCATCACTGCCCGAACCCCGAAGGTAGCCTTCAGAACACGAGATACGAGGACGCAGCGCACGATCGAGTCGCGAACGTTTCGCGTGATACGCAAACTGGATTTGACGGTCCTCGTGGCAGTTGCTCCGCAAAAAGATCGATCGGATTAAACGATTTACGAAATATTTATGTGAAAACGCAATCGTACACATGGTCTCGGTGATGCAGCCATATATGGTGAGTTCGATGGCGTATTGGATTTGGATTCGTACGGGGCCTCCGGTAAATGGTCGTTTGACATTCCAACAGATCTCGTAGAATTCTATTATTACTATTACTCGTAAGGTAAAATTACATCACGATCTTCTCACGATCTTACAGGACATCGAGAGTTCGAGGAGTTATATCGATGAACTATATTCACCAGATCCGCAGAAATGTCTGGAGGCGATTATGTGAGTGTAAATTGCACTTAACCTTAAGGATATAACGTAATTTGTTTCCTTCGATCAAAAATTCTTTTGCCTAATATATAAAAATTGTATTAACTTTTAATACATGGATATTTTCTCTTTTTTTCAGTTGCCTCAAGAATTCGGTGATTGGCAGCAACAGACAAAAGGGTTCGGTTATAGCTCAGGGGGTGGTGCCTCGGCTTTTGCAACTGCTCGGAGATACATCTGGTACTATAGGCGATCGTGTAAGATTAGAATCTGCGGTAACGTTAGGCTCTTTAGCCAAAGGCACAGACCAGCACGTATTGGCGCTTGTAGATTTAGGTGTAGTTCCGTTGCTTCTTCAAGTCTTGCTTTCCGCGCCGATTCCTGAGATCTCTATGGATGGCAAGACGAAGGTATTGGACCAATTGAACGAAGCCTGTTTGCGATGTCTACATACAGTGTTCCAGCATGCAGCAGCGCCAGTTCATTCGATTTACCAAGATCCCGCATTAGTACCACGATTGTTGTCCTTAGCAAGTCGATCGGTTACTTGTCAAGTCTGTGTCGCGACGATTTTGACTACAGCATGTAAGGTAAAGAGATAACATAAAACTTTTGAAGCAAAAAAAAATATTACAGTCACGAGGAAACTAATTTGCAAAATTGCTTATTAGACAACAGAGGAACAAAACGCTCTATCCAAAGGTGGAGCAGTAGAAACGTTGGCGATGCAATTGGATTCTCCTCTGTCCGACATTCAATTACCAGCTCTGGCCTGCTTAGCAAATATGTGTTACCAGAATCATATGGTATCCGTTATGGTCGCATCAGCCAGCACAAACAATACCGTCCATGGTAGATTGGTACCTGTGGCATTAGGTCAATTAATGGGACGTGAAAAGAGCTCGTTGATACAGCTCGAAGCGGCAAGATGCATCGCGTACATGCATAGAGCCGGCGCATTGCCATCTACCGATCCGCGAGTGGTGTATCGCGCATTACCGTGTCTCGTTCGATTATGTCATCGAGATCGACCACCGCGCGAGAGAGTCGCCGCGGCCGAGACACTTGCGTATCTTACCGAAGTTGATACAGATCTGCAGCGTTTAGCATCTATCAGTAATCATCTGATACCGACACTGGCAGAGCTACTAAGACCACATCCACAAGTAATCCGCAATTATACTATAATATATATTATTTTTATAATGGTGTTCATGTAAAAATGTGTATGGTATTTTTTTTGTTCCAGGTTCAGGATGCAACATTAACACAAGATATGCGACAAGCCGCGTTTAGAGCATTCGCATCTCTCGGTGCTAACGATGAAGACATTCGAAAGCGTATTATTGAAACAGAAAGTCTTATGGAGCAAGTTGTCTCTGGTCTTCAGGATCCCGGCGGATCCCGCGTTCGTTTAGCCGCGGTTAGATGTTTACACTCTCTTTCGAGGAGCGTGCAACAGCTTCGCACTACGTTTCAGGATCATGCAGTGTGGAGGCCGCTTATGCAGTTGTTACATGGAGCAGACAAGGGGTTGGAGGGTAAAATATGATAATACATTTACAATAAGCATATTACAGATTATACTATAATAGACATTGACAGACATTAATGAACATGTATCTTGCATGCATATATTGCATGTAAGATACAGCATAGTATATTTAGTCTTAAAATTCGAACTAACAATTTAATCAAAAAGAAAGAAAAAACCCAATATTGAAAAGAAGTATTCATGTACATTGTAAATTATTCTTTCTTTATTCTATATAAGAGCCAAGAGAACTGTAGTTGAATAAAAATACACGTATCAAAAAAGTTCGTCACCTTTTAAATTTTTTTGTTAAAAGTGGTCATATTAACATTTTGCAAAGAAGCAAGCAATCTAGTGCAAGTATTTCCAGGTACAGCAAAATTGACATGATATGTGAATTTAGAATGGGGCGACGTATTTTTTTTTATGCGTGTAGATGAAAACAATGAATACATCCCTATTCTCTTTTCTCTATCTGCATTGTAAGATCATTTTTCCAAAAAAAGAAAAGGAATAAAGAAATCAATGCTTATAATTAGCTGTTATTATTAGTATTCAATCGCCGACTATGAGTTACTATTAATATTGTTATAATTATTGTACCATAGGTAGAGGCGAAGGTGAAGGTGATTTATTAACTGTTGCCTCGAGTACTTTATGTAATTTACTATTGGAGTTTAGTCCGAGCAAAGAACCAATTCTCGAATCCGGCGGAGTAGAGTTGTTGTGTTCTCTCACTAAACGACCCGAAACGGCACTCCGACTGAATGGTATTTGGGCCCTAATGAACGTGGCTTTTCAAGCGGAGCAACGTGTAAAGTCGCAAATACTCTCGTGCCTGGGCACCGATCAGATTTTTCGCCTTCTGGCCGATCCAGAGTTGAGCGTATTGATGAAAACGCTGGGGCTGTTACGAAACTTGCTCTCTACTAAGGCTCACATAGATCGTATAATGGGCGAGCATGCCACTCACGTCATGCAAGCGGTTATCTTAGTACTGGAAGATCCGGAACATCCAGCGGATGTCAAGGAGCAAGCGCTTTGTATTTTAGCAAATGTCGCTGACGGTGACCGAGCTAGAGATCACATTATGGCTAATGATGACGTGCTTAAGAAACTCATGGATTATATGGTTCGTATAGTGTATTGTTATTATATTTTAATATTTTATTGCTTCCATTAATAGAGCTTCTTTTTGGATTCTACGAATAAGCCGGCGTTGCTCATACTTATGGACGGTTGTTTTATTAATAGGGTGGAATAACATAAAAACAATTTTGCTTTGATTGCCATAAACTCGGTGACACCAAATGTGTGTACTAAATCGATGAAAAACATTCGCATTTTATCTATTAATTTAACTTGAATATTCTATCTATTAATTTAATAATTATCTCTTGAATGTCGATTTCGATTGTACATGTATATATATATATATATATATATATATATATATATATATATATATATATATATATATAATTTTTTATAGTATATGTACAGTATATATATTTTATATAGATGCATAGCAATGTGAAACTACAAGTCGCAGCGATTTTCTGTGTATGTAACCTAGTCTGGAGAGACGAACCCGGTTCTGCGCAACGGCAAGCACGTCTAAGAGAATTAGGAATTTATCGTATTTTGCAACAACTACGTCACACAAAAGATACTCAATTGTTGGACAAGTATGAATGATAAATATTATGCCCCATCCATTATTGTCACTTATTATAAACGTATGTTAACAAACCTCATTATTTCCATTTCAGAGTCAAGACTGCCCTAGCGCAATTTTACGAGCCTTGAAACATATTTCCGATGAAGATTAGATTTCGGATGATTTCAAAGGTCTTTTTTATATTTGAAATATATTACGACTTTAACATTAATACTGTGATTACCTCGGTTGATGATGTATAAGTATTTGAAAGTTATAAACAAGATTGAACAAATTGATATTTCTGAGCCTATGCCTGTAACTCTGTCTGTAGTATTTATTTAATTTAATACAAAAAGGAATGTGAAAAAATATATACAATTTCTTTGTCTTTATTGAAAAAGATGTGTTTGATATCTATTAATTTAAAATATTAGTTTACAAGCAGAGGCTTCAGATGTTATGGATTGATACGCAATAAGAAAAAAAGTTAAGAGAATAAATAAAATCATGAAAAAAATTTGAAATAAACAGAAAGTACAGATACTTATGTAGTATACTTTCATTCCTTTGTGTGGATATGTCTATTAGAACACTATAAAGAAATCCATAATAAATTTATTTATATTAAAGATTTTGTAATATATATTTGAAAGAAAATATATATATATATATATATATATATATATATATATATATATGACTAGCATAATGTTCAATAAACATTAAATTTTATATCTTTGGTATGTATCTCTAGCTTATATGAAAAAATTCATGTAATTCAAATAGTTTTGATTCTTATGACAATTGACATATTAAAAAAAATCTGGAATGTTACATTTAAAAGTTTACAAACACACTGGTAAATACTGATACAAACTTGTACCAAGTGAAAACATTGAGTTATGTGTTCAATGTGTTATGATACTCATTGATAATAAATGATAACTTGATAGTTGTCCTTATTGTTATAAATATCAAGTAACCCAAATGTCAGGGTAATATTACTATTAAAATGCATTATGAATTAAGCAGAAGCATTACTATCACCAGAAAGATTCTCCATTGGATTAGCCAATGGATCCAATTCTGCAAATAAGTCCAACCATGAGTTACCTTTTTGCTTTCCAGTCTTGTTCTTTTTCTATGAAAAGAATATTGTGATATTAATTGTACAGGATGTTAGAGGAGAGGGAAAGAGGACATTATTACTATTTTGGACTACATTTAAAGATACTTACTTTGTCATCTACGCTATTAGTTGTGGTACTCTTCTGTCCCATGCCTAGCGCTGCATCTCCTAAACTCTGTTTCAAAATATTTGGTGGTAGGAAAGTATCATTTGATATGCCTTCCCAATCATTGTTTGTGCATTGTTGCTTATCATTCAGAATTTCATCGAATAACGCTGCACTTTCAGAAGCCAATAAATTTAACGATTGCTGCTGTTGAGCTTCTGATGACAACAATGGTAAATCAGCTAAATTAAAATTTGTATTACATTCTTCAAATATATCCATTGCTAACTTCTGCTCTTCAGAGTTTTTCTTAAATGTGGAATGATTATTTTCCTCGGCTTTTGTAATCGATTGTCCGGTATTATTGGAGACATCTTTTTTTAAGATTAAATTTCCAAAGAACTCTTCAAGACTTTTATCATTTTCTGTATCATTAGTATTATGCACAATTCCGTTCCTCGAAGAATTTGTAGTCTCATCTAAATGTATTAATATATCTTTTGGCTCATTTTCTATATCTAAGAGCTTTTCATTTTGCTTAGTTTTCTCTGAATTTGTAGTAGCTTCTTGTGCCTCCTCAACATCATCATGAAAATCCATATCGAAAAATGGTAATCTATAAAAGTTGATATCATAACAAAAATGATGACATGACATTTATTTTTATTTTGTAACTCACTTATCCTTATTTTCTGGATCGTCATCACCACCTGTTTCCTGTGCCAATTTACTAGAAGTTTCAGCCAGTTCTCGTACAACTGTGAAATCAAAATGTTGATAGCCTTTGAAGCTGTTTGCTATTGTAGAGTATGCTTGTGCAGATTTCTTTGTAAAATTCAGAAGTGTGGTTTGGTATAAAACTAAGGCATGACTGAACATATTGCACCTTGCTGCTGCTAATAAGTCAACCTTCTGAAGACAGTCAAGAGCCAGATTGTCAAAAATTATTTTGCCCCTAAATTGACAGATACATAAAAAATTTTATTTAAACATATAATTAAATTTATAAGGACAAACACGGTATATATATATATATGTGTGTGTGTGTGTGTGTGTGTGTGTGTGTGCGCGCGCGCGCCATTTAGTTAAATAGTTAAAAGAGAGGAATTGAGATTAAGTGATTGTATTTGTATTACATGAATGTGTAAAATGGAACCTACTGTTTAACACGTGCTTGAACTTTTTTAAATCTCTCTACTTGTTTGGATGTATCTGGATCTAAGTCTTGAGAAATATTTTTCATCCATGATAGAGCAGCTCGATATTCTATACGGGCTTTTTCCATCGCTTGCACATTTTGTAATGTATCTTCTATAGCTCTTTGCCTAAATGTTTCTACTTCTTGATACAATCGACCCAAAGGAGCTCTCAATGCAAGCCTTTGTTGACCTGAATAAGATAAAGATTTTCCAACTGCTGACATCATTTTGCCAGCACGAGTTTTATCTTGTTTCCCAGCATCTTTTAAGAAACGTCCCATTGCATTTTCCTCCTGAGCTAAATCTATATAGAAAGTATAAATTATTCCATTACCATAATATTATAAATTTACCCTTAAATCTTATATTTGTTAAAGAAAAGATATATAATACAGATATGTTAGAAAATGATAATATTAATATATTATTCTTTATTAGAAATTGTGTTAAAACGCACTGCATAATCTTTCTTGGTATCTGTCAATAACTCTTTGTAAATAAGAACAAGATTCTTGGATACTGCGGAATAATTCTAGCTTTGCATCCAATTCAGCATCCGAAGCAATTATACATTCGTCCTCTTTCTTTCCCAATCTTCGAGATAAAACCTGCTTTGTTACCCAGAATTGATGTTGCATCTTTGTTATAGCAGAATCATCATGCATATTAGACTTTTGAACCCAACAATCAAAGGTATTTCCTGATATACCTGGTGCACCTCTGTTACTACATACAGGATATAAAGAAATTTTGTATGTGTAAGTTTTAATCAATACATATTATTAAATATAATGATAATCACATACGATCAAAGAAAACATATGCAAAAAATTTAATTGATAAATGTAATATATTCCCATTTTACTACAAAAAAAAAAAAAAAAAAAAAAAAAAAAAATATATATACATTAAAATGTAGATGTTTAGTTTTATTATTATATTGAATAATATAAACATATTAATTTTTTTCTCAATTAATAATGTGACAAGCAGAAAGTTTACAAATCTATGGTGCCCATAGATAATATATCTCTTGGCAATTAATATCCGACTATTTTTTATACATAAACAATAATAATAAAAAAATTAATTCATAAGACTTACAAAAATATAACCAATTTACATAATATCTATTAATAACATGATGAAATATGATAAACTATCAGATATTGATTTAAAATAGAGCTTATTTGGAATGAAAGAATGACAATTATTGTCTTTTATTTTCCAAGCCCTTTTTTCACCAATGCACTTACATGCAACGCTCTTACCGGTGAGATAAGCTCAAGCCAAGCATTCTAATCAATGAAATTTAGATAAGAAGAAAAAAAGGAGAAAAAACTTACTAAGCATTCATAACGGAAGACCTGCTGATATCTGGATACGAATGTGGGTTAATATTTACAATCACAAAGCATGAGCCCGAAATTGTATCATCATTCAAGTGTAATCACATAATGCACGTAACTATATTACTCGCACGCTAAGATTGCATTTGTACTGCACAGTTAAAATGTCTAACAGTGTGACGACAATTGTATCATTTCTACATGATAGTTTATCAAACAGGAAAGCCACGAAGGCTAACTTGTCATGTCTGACAGGCAACCAGTTCTAGTCGACCAATACTGCCAATACTGACAATAAAATGGAATAGCGACGAGATGTGATTGGATATACTCAAAGTGGTTTACGTCACGATAAAAGATAATATGTAAGAGAACAAATTAATATTACTATTGTATGAATCAGCTGTTAAACTTCTGTCAGACAATATTTCATGTAATGCATTAAATTTCTCTGTGACACTGAACCTGAATCGATAGTAAGTCTTCTTATCTTCAGTCGATTGAACACGATAACACAGTATATGTATAACCAGTAGCGTCACTTGATGGAAATAGCGTCCAAAAAGTGCTACAGTGCATGCGTTGCATCACTACCGACAACATGGCGTAAATATCGATATGAATTCGATATTTGATCAATTCATGTCATTCAAACGTCATTCATTTTTTAAACGTATACGTTTAAAACATTTAAAAAATTTAAATTAAATTAAAAATATCAAGTGTATATAGTGCATGATGTGGTTATGTGCAATGAGTGATCGTAATGTACATAATGTAGAGTACATAATGCCACTCTGAGACCACATCAAATTGGGAGATTGAAAAACTGTTAGATTTTATAAAAAAAACTCGCAATTTCATAGCAAAAAGGCTCAAAAATCAACAAAATCTTGTGCAAAATCCACCAAGATCATTAAAATATGTGATTGGGACAAAAATGTTTCCTTTAAAAACACATAAAATCACTGAAAATCATATTCAAAATAGCCCAAAACATTCAATTTTTCAAATCTCCCAATTTCTCCCCAATCAAATCATTTTCAAAAATCAAAATAAAGCAAAAACCTACCTTAAAATCAAGTAAAATAACTAAAAAAAAGCAATTTATCAAAAAATTCCCCAATTTTGTTTCACTCCGAGACCACTACCGATTGGGACAAACATCTTTCTCTTAAAACACCAATTTTAAAGAGAATAATATTAAAATTAAGTCATAAATATATGAAAATCACATTTTTCATAAAATTCCCCTAATCAAAATTTAAATAAAAAAAGGATTGAAAAATTACCAAAAAATGAGTAAAATTCTATAACAATCCTTCAGTTTTCTTCTCCCCAAAAGGGGATTTCATTTCTAGACCAAGAGGATTGGACACTTAAGAAACAATACAAAAAAACAAGAGAAAATGTTACTAATTGAACTTTATGCACACAAAAACTAAAAAAATACAAAAAACATGATAAAATGTTACTAATTGATCTTTATACACATAAAAACTAAAAATTGCAATGATCAAGTAGACTGACAACTTTTGTGACAAGAAAAGGAAATTCTAGTTAGCTCGTACATAATAGCCAATATGATTGGTAGAATAACATTAAAAGCAAACTCTAGTTAGCTCGTACGTAACAAATCAATACATTTATCATGATGATATAACTCCTTATAATTTTCTGTCTCAGTTTCTGAAATGCAGATGAAAGATTCTGCGTCAGCTTCTTCGACTTTGCTGGTTGCTATAGAAATTGATGGTTGATATGCTTCAT
>JAXRKO010000440.1:0-44167 GCA_037039905.1 Formica aserva
CCATCTTGTGAATATACGACGACCGGTCACCGGTCTCTATAATCGTTAGCGCCTTCTCTCTCACTCGGACATTGTGAGCTCGCGCGCGGTATACGGACCTCTCTCGCATTTTCGGATATTCTCATCGTCTGTCGGAACTTCTCTTTCTCTCTTGTGGGTCACTTTGAGTGGTATTCTCAGCGGTAACGGCGATTTCAGCCATCATCATGTCCAACCTCGAAGCGAAAATCTCTCTTCAAATGAATCGGCACACTTACATCAAGTCGGTGGCTCTCGAGTGTAAGGAACTGACCTTCCCCACTCTTCAACTCCAAATGCTCAAGGTGAAACTCGACCTCATCGATAACAACATCACTCCCGTCCATAGCGACAGCAGAATATAGTTGGCCTCACCTTCGCGGGCTCCAGCTGGCGGATCCAGATTTCCTCACCTATAGACTTGATCCTCGGTGCTGACTCCTACGGGCTGTTCATCCAGCCCGACATCATCAAAAGGTCTGAGGAGGAACCCATCGCTTAACGTACTATTTTCGGATGGATTGTTCTCGGCCCGACCTCGGCACATACTGCCTCAGTTCATAGTTCTCATCATGTCGCAGTGGATCATGAGCTTCACGACCTCCTCACGAAGTTCTGGATACAAGAAGAGGTCCCTTCATCCTCCACCACTCAGCTCAACCCTGACGAAGAGGAGTGTGAAAATCAATTCAAGGCCACGCATTCACGAGATCGTGCGGGGCGTTATGTCGTACGGCTCCCTCTCAAATTACAGGCAAGTCAACTAGGGGAGTCACGGTCAACTGCCCAACGTTGCTTGCAGCGAACACTACGGCGCCTCTCAACGGACTCTATCTATCATAATCTGTACTCATCATTCATTCTGGAGTACGAAGAGCTCCTGCACATGGTCAGGGTCCCCCCTTCCTCTCCAGAGCCATCACCGGTTCTATCTCCCTCACCATGGAGTTCTCAAGGATGACAGCATTACCACAAAACTACGCGTGGTGTTTAACGGATCCAGCCTCACCAGTACGGGATCTTCTCTCAACGATATTCTGCACACGGGTGCAAAACTCCAAGCAGACATCTCAGATATCTTACTCTGGGTGCGACGACACCGGTACATCTTTATCACTGATATCACCAAAATGTTCCGCCAAATTCAAGTTCATCCGGACGATTGGGATCTCCAACGGATCCTCTGGGTAGATGATCAGCTCAACATCATTCCGTACCAACTCACGACGGTCACATATGGCACCCGATCAGCTCCCTTCTTGGCTGTTCGCGTCCTCCTCCAACTAGTTGAAGACGAAGGTAGGAACTACCCCCTGGCGGTCTCTCCTCTTCTCAAGGGCAGGTATGTTGACGACATCTGTGGAGGTGCCGATACTCTCCCAGAGCTGACTTCCATTACGATTCCTCGGTGGCTGTCTCTCACGCCGTCAACCATGGTCGAGCTTCATGGATTCTCGGATGCTTCGCAACTCGCCATGGCGACTGCGGTTTATATCAAGGTCATTTCTCATCCAACGGAGCCAATCATCACGCTAGTGTGCGCCAAAACCAAGGTCGCACTTCTCAAAAGGCTCACCATTCCCCGACTGGAACTCACGGCAGCGGTTCTACTCTCTCGTCTCATCAGCTATGTTCAATGAACACTAGAACTCGCGGAGATACCAATCTACTTGTGGACGGACTCTTCGGTATCGCTCACCTGGATAAACAGTCATCCCTCTCGTTGGAAAGACTTCGTTCGTAATCGAGTGGCGGCAATTCAAGAACGCGTACCTCAAGGCCATTGGCGGTTTATTCCCGGCAAGGAGAACCCAGCCGACTGTGCTTCTCGCGGCCTCTCTTCTGCTCAACTCTCTCGGCATCATCTTTGGTGGAATGGTCCCTCATGGTTAGCACAGCCTCCTCAACATTGGCCAAGCATGGCATCTCAGCCGGATTCGGCGGCGACTCTTGAGGAACGGCCCGGTCTTCTTCTCACCTCCTCAACGGCAAAGCAACACCACCTCTGGGAACTCCTCTATCGTTACTCATCACTCATACGGCTTCTTCGGATCACTGCTCTCTGTCAACGGTGTTGCGCGATCCTCAAAGGTATACCACAGTCCTCTCTGGCCACCCCCCTCACACCTGCAGACCTCGAAAGTTCACGACTATATTGGATTCGATCAGTCCAATTGGCTTACTTCTCATCTGAACTGACAATAATCTCAAGCGGAGCACACTTGTCAAGGTCTCATCCTCTCGCCAAGTTTACGGCCTTCATCGATCATTCGGGCATCCTCAGAGTCGGAGGCCGACTCAGACAGTCTCAATTGGACCCTGAATGCAAGCACCCAGCCATCTTGCCACGGGATTCATATCTGTCTCAACTCATTATATCGGACGCTCATCTAAGGACTCTTCACGGCGGAACTCAGGTAACCTTGACATATCTTCGCCAGGCTTACTGGATCGTTGGTGGCCGAGCCCCAGTAAGATCTCACATTCTCCGCTGCGTTCGGTGTGCTCGACAACGTGGCGTAAGGGCACAGCAACTCATGGGTCAACTGCCATCATCTCGCATTTCGCCATCTCGTCCTTTCCTCAACACGGGTTGATTACGCCGGCCCTCTCACTCTCAAAACTTGGCGAGGACGAGGGGCTAAGTGTCACAAAGGCTGGTTAGCCATCTTTGTTTCCTTCTCAACATCGGCGGTTCATCTGGAGGCAGTGACAGACTACTCTACAGAGGGGTTCATCGCAGCATATCGGCGGTTAACGCGACGGCGAGGTATCTGCCAAACTCTATTTAGCGACTGTGGAACCAGTTTTCTCGGGGCAGATACATCTCTTAGGCGGTTATTCAACGCCGGATCAAAGAAATTCTCGGAACTCGCTCAGCTACTAACTCATGACGGCACCACTTGGGTCTTTAATCCCCCGGCAGCCCCCCACTTCGGCGGTAAATGGGAGGCCGCAGTCAAATCGGTCAAGCATCACCTACGACGGACTATAGGCGAGACTGCTCTAACCTATGAAGAACTTACAACTCTTCTAGTCCAAATCGAGGCAGTCCTCAACTCTAGACATTGTGCCCACTGTCAGATGACCCGGAAGACCTGGCAGCCCTTACTCCCGGGCATTTCATCATCGGAGCAGCGCCAACAACAATCCCGGAGCCAT
The DNA here is from genome assembly GCA_037039905.1 of Formica aserva. NCBI lineage: Eukaryota > Metazoa > Arthropoda > Insecta > Hymenoptera > Formicidae > Formica > Formica aserva. The sequence goes on from JAXRKO010000440.1 coordinate 3,181, forward strand.
CTCTCACCTCAGTGCCTCTCACAAGGCTGTCTCGGTGGCAGCTCATTCAGCAGCAACTCCAACACTTCTGGTCGCGTTGGTCAGCTGAATGTCTTCAACGTCAGCTCGCAATATCAAAATGGCATCATCCCTCCACGCAAATCAAGGTCGGCTCTCTTGTAATTCTCACGGATGAGAGATTCCCTCCATCAAAATGGCCTCTTGCTCGGGTCACACAACTTCATCTTGGTTCGGACGGTCTATGCAGAGTGGTCACCCTCAAGACGGCCACCACAGAACTCAAGCGGCCTATCACCAAGTTAGCAGTGCTTCCGATGACACCAGATCAACCCTCACTCACAAGGCAATCAACTACTGATCCGGCCTCACCATCATCAAGATCATAATTCTTCAACGCTGTTGTAGAAGGCGGGCGGAATGTTCAGGAAATATCGCTCCCTTTTCTCAATCTTAGCACCGGCATCTCACTTACTCTAGTCCTTCTCTCTAGCATTCTCTCTCTCTTCCTTTTTCCTCTTGTACGCGGCCGTGACCCAATCCCGCAGCCTGTCCTATCAATCTAACTAGTCTCGCGCAATGTTATCACCCAATCATAAGCACGCTCTCAGGACCTTATCCGCGCTCCTGCGTCGATATCGACCCTTCCGGAAATCCTCGATCATCCTGTGAGTACCGGTCTATCGTGACGCACGTTGCCTTTAGAACAGTTTTCGCTCTCTGTACATTCGGTTTTGATTCTCGTGGATCTGATCAAGTAAACTCTAATTCGGTTGTATCAAACGGTCATTCTCATCTCCCGGAAATTAACAGCATCAAATTAAAGAATCATACGCGCGTGAAGTGTGAGCTATCCCTTCACGGGACACCGGGGACTTGTACGCAGTTATCGTACGAAGCACGCGGTACGTCGTAAAGCGACGTAACATTCTCTTGCAACCTCTCTCGAATTCCTCGGCGGATTTCGCGGTCGTTCTCAATTACAAACTATAGAATTATTGCATAAGATCCTAGACTAATAAGATTTAGTGTAATTATTAGAATAAAGTGAGATATCATCGCTAGAAGAATTGTGAAGTGCGGCTCATATTTCTTTGTGTGTGTGACTCATTGACTGTTCTGCCCGACACCCCCGAAACCAGACATTTCTCGGGTTATTTATTAAACATTCATTGATAATGAAAATCCATTCTTGGGTGCTTCTCCTGACGGACTTATTGAGGAAAATGGTCTTGTGGAAATCAAATGTCCTCTGTCGGCTGAACATTTGACAGCAGAAGAAGCCATAGAGACATTGCCTTCTTTGAAAGGCATCTTTGATAAAAAAATCCACATAAAATGAATCGGAATCACCGATATTTTTACCAAGTTCAAGGTCAATTGAACATAACAAAGCGAGAATATTGCATTTTTGCTGTTTGGACGCCAAAAAGCATAAAAATATTGCATATTAGTACAGACAATGAATTCTGGAAAAATCAAATGCTGCCTTTTCTAACACGCTTCTACTACGAATGCATGCTTCCAGAAATATTGGATAGTCGCCATAATAGACATATGCCAATCAGAAATGCAAAATATATAACAGAAGCTAAAGAAGAAGCAGCGAAAGAAATAATTAGCCAAAAAACTATTCGGCGGAATATTATAGAAAATGCAAATATTCTCGAAGAAAAAAAGAGATGCAAATAAAATATTTTGCCTGTAGAAGCAGAAGCATTTACTGCTACTGCTGCTACTCTGGATACAGAGCAAGATGATGATTGTATCATAGTTAATTATTCAAATAACAAACATGATATTACTAAAGACGATGTGGAGAGACATGAAAAAATGTTAAATGCGATTGCTCCTCTCTCTGTCGTGAAGGATAATATCTTGCCCATAAACAGCAAAATAAACGACGAATTATTAGATCGATTTTTACGCATCATAAGAGAAACTTCTGATTTCGAAACGCAAAGTGTGCAATATTTGGAGTTTCCTGATATGATTGCAGCCAGTGATAGTAATAAAAGCTTACAAATCATTGAAGGGAATTGTAGTGATCACTGGCGATGTATTTTCTTTGATGGCACTAAACTTCGCGTATATGATAGCCTACCTGGCTGTACATACGGTAAGATGGTAGCTAAAGAGAAAAATTATATACATCTACGTTATCCTACAATAAATCAAGCTAACATTATTTTTGATGGGATATGTTGTGGGATTTACGCTGCGGCTTTCGCCACGACTATAGCCTTAGGAGGCAACCCTTGTAAAAAGAAATATTCCAAGGATGTAAAATGCATGAGAGAACACTTTTTTAAAATTATAGAAGGCAATAAACTGCTGCATTTTCCACAATGATCAAGCAACGCGGTAGCGTCGCGACGCCAAGTATATTTTTTTACCTTTATGAAGTTTTTTTTTAGTGGGATAACATTATCCAAAAAGTGTATCGTGATATTTGTACAAATATTGAAAAAAAGATGCCTCAATCTCGATTGCAAATTATAATCGGAGAGACGAAAAATATATTGGTTGCGTTCTCACGAAAATGGGCGATGGAGGGGCCCATTTTATATTTTCAATATTCAGAATATTGTAAAAATATATTATTCTGTTGCGATCGAGACAAACAATGTATTATAAATCTTTATTACAAATATATAAACTTTTATGTATACGACCAAAAAAATGACAATATAATATATATTTGTATAAATAATACATTGTTGTTATATATCCATTGATTATATCGATTGAAAAAAATTAGCTGCATTGCATAGATCGCAACTTATAGAAAGTTACATGATAATATTCAGAATATATGTATATATATCATACACATACATCTGTATACGTCTATGTACATATTATACATATACATATATATATATATACACAGCCAAATGTTATTCCTCTTGGAAGATATATAGGGGAAGACACATAGCCCGTATGAACAATGTGAGATTATGTTCAAATATGTGATAAAGGCAGACACGTCTATATTATACTGTTATCTATACGCTTAGATACGCTTAGATATGCATGCGAGGCAATAGAGCAATAGAAATACACGATGTTGTCCGATTTCAACATATTGAACACAATTCTCTTTCAAATATGCATAAAACATGCAGAAATATTAATATCGGTAACAGCGGAACTAAAATTATTGATATTATCGATAATTTCGGTTGGTATTATCGATAATTTTAGTTACGCTTAGATGAGGGCGCTAACCCGTTGGAGTTCGGCCGTCACGTTTGGATCCCCTTAACGGTGTTGGACCGTCGATATGTGTTTGCTGCCACGGCAAATTATATAATGTCGCATGCATCGACGATATTGTCGAACCTCTGAATCAGCTTTTATACGTTCGGGAAGCTTGTCCCACAATTGTTCCACGTAGCTACCAAAGTCTCGCAGTAAAACAATTTTGGGGATAATCTGTAACTGCTCGGTGGTAAGCTCGAGAATATTGCTGTTAACCGATAGAAGAAGAAACATTTTCGAGACTGAGCGGTTTCGATTCCGTGCACCTCTATAAATAGGGCCCCGATGACTCATTTTCCAAAAATCTGATTTGAGATTCGCGAGAGCAAACATGCGGTTCGTGCGACAAGCGACGATAATCAAAGTGACAAATTTTGACGATAAAACACGAGTAACGTCCGTGAAAAAAATGCGCAAGCATGGAAACATGCTGCCGATTAGTATTAGGTCTACCGGAAAGTTCTGTCCGTTTTTGGAATAAAACAAAATACAAATTTTTATTACCGTCAATAAACTTTATTAAATTTTAAGAAACAAGACAAAAAGGAGGAAAAGAAAAATTATTCAATTGAACTTACTTTTTTAAATAGTAATTCAGAGATGGAGGGGTGGCGAGTTTGTACAGTGTTTCGCTCTGTGTCTCATGTCGGCAGCCCGGTGTTCGATTCGTGGTTGCTCTGGAGGTGATGCCAAGTGAGGACACTGGTGGCACAAGTGCCTAACTCGCGAATTACGGTGCAAAAGCACAGAGTAAGACTGCGTGAAGCTGAAGACCAGAAAATAAGTGTGTCAATGTCTCTTTGAGTCCCCTTTTTATAATTTTCTTTTCGGGGAGTATTTTAATTCTAAGAGTGGGAATCTTCTAAAACTGCAACGAATTGAAATTGCGCAGAAGTGGGGATTCTTCACCTTAACGAATTAAAAATTGTGCTAGTGCCCTCATTAGGCGGGGTGTTTTTCCTACTTTTCGAATTTTCACCCGTGGTGATCGTCGATTGGTGATCTCGATATCAGTTCAGAGTCCCTTGAGCATTAGATTTTTCTTGCGCACGTGATGTGATTAGAAAGTCTTACTTCCTTATGATTATTTTTATCAATATTAGTGCAGCTGTATTTACTGAATATTTCATTACAAAAGTTTCATCATTATTGATTTAGTTGTACTTGTCAAATATTTCGTAGGAATTAAAAGGAATTTTATTATCTTTTCGGTATCAATTTATTCTTCCGCTGGAAAATTCTATTGCGAGGGTATCTACTGATTTTTATTTATTTTTAGGCGCGGTTTCTCGCGTCTTTCTCACGGTTACTCATAGATATAGATATTGATAACTGACTAAATGTTTAAAGAAATGTATTGCGCAATTTACTATGCTCTATTTACTAAACCATTCATTTTTATCACCGATCGACTATCGTTGCCGCAACTTCGCTGAAGGAAGTAATCGTGGGACGAAGAAGTCGCCAGGACGTAACACAAGTATGGATTTGTAGTGACTGATAAAGAGTTTACAGACTAATGGACGACATCGAAAAGGATTTAACGATTTTGCATTACCGTAAAGTGGTTAGTCGCTATTGATACATCGATCAAGCAACGTCTAAAAATTTTCGTCCGAGCGCAACATGACGACGACGATTGACGGTGACGATCGTGAGAAGATTGCGAGAGAGATTGCAAAAACGAGCGAAACAATCCGCAAAAAATATCGTTTTTTAAAAACTGGTCAAATGGAGGAAGACGTCGCATTGGAGAGGCACTTTGAACCAATTGTCGAACCTCTAAAACAACTTGTCGAAAATACAATCAATGCGGAATCTAATGAAGCGAAAACCGAACCATCGAGTATGCTCGAAGACAAGCATCTGAAAAAAGAGTCAAAGTATGGAACAAAGCGAACACGGTCAAACACGGGCAAACACGGCCAAATATATCATTAAACGATTCGCTAATAACTTCTACTCCAAATCAATCAAAACGTAAGCGAATGGAACAATTATCGAATGCGGTTACTCCGATAAATAACGTACAACCAAGTCAAATATTGCACGAAAGACCGTCTCCATCTGTGGATGAAATTTTCGAAACTACGCCTGAAACGCTTGTGACGTCGATTTAACATCTATTACAAACGTCCGAGGGCCAAAGTACATTGCGCGCACACTTGGGCCCACTAGGGCAAAAATATATGGGAGTTATTTTGAGTCAAGATAAAGATAACAGTATGGATTATGTATACAATGTTAAATTTTGCAACGAAGGAATGATGATCGGTGATAAAATTTTTGATGTGGATAAAGATGACAATATAATTATCGGTGGAATAGAATACGTAGGAACACCAGGTCTCTACGAGTTCCCCTCCGATGGCACACCACCTTGACGTGGTGGAGGGGCTCCCCTTCCAATGTTTGGAAGGCGTCTAAGTATGCCAGCCGACTCGGCCAATGTACGAGTCTGCTTTGTTTTTATTTATTTTGAGTGAGCCTTGTGGTTTGGTTCGGGGGTATGTGGGGGGTTATGTGGGGGGTTTTCGGGTTTTTATGGGGGTTCTGTGGGGATGTGGGGGGTGCATGGGTGCGGAATTTTATGGGTTGGGTGGGGAGGGTTTTTGGGGTTTTTGTGGGTAGGGGGAAGGGTGTATATGTGTCCTTTATGGGACGATTGGCCAAGCGAGGTGGAGAGGAAGGTAACCTCGCTAAAAAATCCCGGGCAGGCCAGACTCGTCAGGCGGAGTGAAGCCAACTGGCCTAGGTGAAGGAAAACACCGAAATCAAACCACCTTCTTGATACACCATGACATGGACAACAAGACAGGTAAAAACCTTACCACCGCAGTGGGTTTCGGACCCCACAGCGGTCGGCGCGGGGGGATGTAGTCCCAGCTCCCCCGCGTCGTCATCCGACGATGGGCTACCCGCGGTGTTGCCGACGAGCGCCGCAGGCGAAAGAGCTATCGTCGAAACAAAGGTGTTGCGGGTGACCGCAGTCAGGGTCGACCGGCCTGGACCATCCTCTTCGAAAACGAAGACAAGGGCCAGGTCGAGCTCTGCTGCGAGACAACATTCGTATTCGCGGGACGAGGGCCAATCCCGAGCTGTGAGCCTCACACGCCCGGGAAGCCCAGGCGCTAAGAGCGCGTCAAAGGAGGGTAGCGTCAGCCGGACCCCCGCATCATCATCGGTGCGGACTCCGTATGCTAGCGCTAGCGGTAGCGAGGGCTCGCAGGAGTCCCTTACCGAGATGGGCCCCGGCGGGCTCCCTGTTAAGAAGGGGAGGGGTAGACCTCCCACCACCGGGGAGCATGTGGGGATTCGCGAGAAGCGCGAACGAGAGGCCACCCTCCGGAAGGAAAGGGACAGGGAGAACAGGGCTAAATAGGCCCTGTCGGAGGACATCCCTCCCCCCTTCTGAGTAAGGAGCTGATGGTGTACGAGGCCCAGTGCGCGGAGGAACTGGGCCTCGCACCCACGACGGACGTACCTGCGAGGAGCCTTGAGGAAGCCGCGGCGATCGACAAGATCGCCGCTTGTTCTGGCGACCTCAAGGGCTCCTTACAGAGAAAACTGAGGGAGGCTGCCGCCGTTGTAAGGGTGGCGGCAGCCACCCTCAGTGAGAGGCCCAAAAAATGGAGGAGCCCGGAGAACTGGCCCTCCTACGGCGGGACTTGAAGTCCCTGGCTGACAGGAATAAAGGCCTCCAGAAGGAGGTCCATTCCTTGAGGGAGGAGCTGGAAGCAGTACGCCGCGCTAAGCCCTCCCTCAGGCTGCCTCTCGCCGGCTCGCCCGAGGAGGCCCCCTGCAAAAGAACGCGGGGCGCCCCTCGGGTGAAGTCGGTCGAAATTGTGGACCACCCTGTAAGGGTGGAGCGTCCACAGGGAAAGGGGGACCCGGGTCCCCGACCGTTAGTGGGGAATTTGCGGGACCTAAGTCCCCAACGTTCGCACGGGGAAGGGGGGTTATGGGACCTGTGTCCCCAACGTGTGATCGGGGGTTATACGGGGGGTGCGGGACCCACGTCCCCAACTGTGGGTGGAGTTCGGGGAGCTCGCGGGGGGTGTGGCTATAAAGCCCCCTTTGAGGGAAACATCGGCCTCCCTCCCGGAGGGCTATCCCCCTGGGATTGTGGACGAGGGCGCCAAGTCTTGGTATGACTAGTATACCGAGCAAATTGGCGCCCTCGTCGACCTGCGGGCGGCTTTGGGCCGCGGCGGGCCTGGACGGTCCCCCGCGTCGACCTACCGCCCGCCGGTGCAAGACCTCTTCCCCCTCCTTCCCGGTGCTTCTGCGCCGGGACAGAATAAAAGGAAGAAGGAGAAGAAGGGGAAGCGAGAATCGGGGGGGTAGAGTGGCACGAGGCCCCCTCCTCCCCCACTCCCTCCCCAGCGTGGTCCACGTGCGGGCGCGGGGGTCCGGCAAATGCCGCCCTTCCGTGGCGCCCAGCGGCCATCGCGGGAACAGCCCCCCCCCCTCCGCCACGGCATGCCTGGGCCCAGGACGACCAGGGTCCCGGGTCGTGGGGCGGAGGAAAAGGAGAGCCCAGAGGGCTGGAACCGGGCAACCGGCCCAGCCCAGTGGGCGGAAGATGCCCACTGCTCGCGCCTCCCCCCCGCTCCTAGGAGCAAAGGCGGACAGCAGCGGCAGGGCAAAAGACAGCCCCCTAAGGGGGCTGTCAAGAGGAGATCACCTCGGACGCGGCCGTGACTATCACGTGCCCTGATGGGGGGTACGAGAAGGCTCTTGCGAGGGTACAGAGGTAGGTCGATCTCCAGAAATTGGGGTTCGGGGACTCCCTCAGGATTCGGGAAGCGGCCACCGGCGCGATGGTGTTCGAGCTGCCGTGGTCGGGCGAAAAGGAGGGGCCGACCGCCGTGCAAAGGGCAGATGTCCTGATGCTCAAACTCCGTCGCGTATTCGCTGGCCATGATGGGGTGAGGTTAGCTCGCCCCATCAGGAAGGCCGAGATGCGGCTCAGGGGCCTGGACCGCTCCCTTGCGGCCGCAGATATTGCGGCGGCAATTGCCAGGGAGGGTGGTTGCCTCCCGGAAGAGTTGCGGGTCGGGGACGTCAAGTTCCCGACCAAGGGTATGGGCACGGTATGGGCCCAATGCCCGCTGAGGGCGGCCAACCGTGTGGCCGCGGCGCCGACCATCCAGATTGGATGGTCCAGGGCCGCAGCGGAGCTGTTGAAGAAGAGTCTCCTCCAGTGCTATAAATGCCTGGAGAAGGGCCACGTACAGCAGCACTGCAGCAGCGCTGTATATCGCAGTGGCTGCTGCTACCGCTGCGGCGAGATGGGGCATCTTGCACGCGATTGCGCGGGCAAGGTCAGGTGCTCCATCTGCGCGGGGTTGGGCCGCCCAGCGGACCACCGCGTGGGAAGTGCGAAGTGCACTCCCCCCAAAAAGAAGAGGCCGGAGCAGGGGAGGCGAGTAACACTCCTCTTGGCCGCTGGATCTCGGCCAGTCAAACTGGCCGAGATCACGGACAGTCGGTCGTCTGATATCCGCAAACGATGGGCAGACGACGAGGGGGCTTCTGCGGAAGCCCCCCTAGAGAAAAGACCCCCTAGGGCCAAGACGAAGGTCACCACGCCCATGACATCATTGTCGGAGGTCATGATGACCGAACCTGAGGGCCACGTTAAATAGTGGCCTTCAGACTACTGCAGGCGAACCTCAACCACGCCCGCCGGGCGCAGGACCTCTTCCTGCATACCCTGGCGGAGCGTGGTTGCGGGTTAGGGATTGCGGCAGAGCCCTATCAAGTCCTCGAAGCCAGTCCATGTTGGATTGGCGACGGGGCGGGCTCTGTTGCAATCACTTAGCGGAGCGACCCCCTACTTCCCTGCTGCACGGCAATAGAGGCGGGGCGGGGAGTAGTGGCGGTTCGCTCGGGGCCAATCTCCGTGGTGGGATGTTTTATCTCCCCGAACGTGAACCTCGCCCATTACGAGGAGTTTCTGGACAGGGTGGCGGCTGTTTATTGCCGCCAACTGCCTCGTCCGGTGGTCGTGGCCGGGGACTTTAACGCGAAGTCGACGCGTTGGGGTTCCCGGTTCACGAACGCTAGGGGCAGGGTCCTAGAGGACTAGGCGGCGGCACTCGGCCTGTGTTTGCTGAACACGGGGTCGAGGAGCACCCTCGTGCAGTGGCAGTCGGTCCCGGATTTATCCTGGGCCACCCCTGCCGCCGCGCGCTTAGTTAGTAGTTGGCGGATGGCGACGGAGTGTGAAACATTATCGGACCATCTCTATATAGAGATGGTCCTTACCGCCGCCCGCCACGAGGTGCTCAGCCGCTCCCAGGGCCGGGAAGATGCCCGGCCACGGAGATGGGCCCTACGGAAGCTGAACTCGGACAGGCTGATCGCAGCTGTCCTCGCCGCCGATTGGCCGTGCTCGGGGGGTGAAGGGCGGGGGATAAAAAAGGAAGTAAACTGGTTCCGGGGCGCGCTTCGCGATAATTGCGGTTTTGCAATGCCCTGGACCAACCCCCGCCGCGGAGGGCGGCGTACTGGTGGTGCGAGGAGATAGCCGAATTACGGCGCTCCTCGGTAGCCGCCAGACGCCGCTTCACCCGGGCTCGGCGTCGTAACGACGCCGGGAGGACGGCTATCGCGTATGAGGGGTTCCGAGTCGCACGGAATGCCCTCAGCGCGGCGATCAGACGGGCCAAGGCCAGGGAGTGGGACGTTCCGCAGAGGTCAGTCTTGGGCCCAACTCTGTGGAACCTCGCATACAACAAGGTCCTTGGTACTGCCCTCCCCCCCGGTTGCAGCGTCTTCGGCTACGCCGATGACACTATAGTGCTGGCCGGGGGAGATAGCTGGGGGAAGCCGTTATAGCGGCCAACGTGGCGGTCGCGTGCGTCGTCCGTGCAATCCACGGCATGGGTCTGGAGGTGGCGCCTCATAAGTCTGAGGCTCTCTTCCTCCATCGGGGGAGGCGAAACCGTATGCACGGAGCCCCCCCCGGATGCGGCCTATGTCGTGGTGGATGGCACTTCCGTCCGGCTGGGGACCCAGTTGAAGTATTTGGGTCTCTACCTGGACGACACCTGGAGCTTCAACGGGCACTTCCAACGTCTGGCCCCAGGGTTGAGGCGGTGGCTCACTCTCTGAACCGCCTCCTGCCCAACTTGGGTGGTCCGGAAGGTGCGCCGTCTTTATGCGACGATCGTCCGGGCGCTGGCCCTTTATGGGTCACCAGTTTGGGCGGATGCCCTGATGGCAAGTAGGCGCAGCAGGATGTTGCTGCGCCGAATATTTAGGCGGGTTGCCATCAGGGTCATCCGCTGATACCGGACGGTGTCGCATGCGGCGGCCTCTGTCCTGGCGGGACTGCCGCCCATCGAGCTGTACGCCCAGATGTACGCGGAAGTGTAAGGGCGTACAAAAGAGCTCGGTGGACTGGGCGTAGTTTTGATCCCGCGGGTCAGGGCAGCCGTGATGCTCCAGGCTCGGCAGCACATGCTGGAGAGGTGGTTGGAAGACCTATCCAATCCCCGAGATACCTCGGGGATGCGCGTTGTCGAGGCCATCCGCCCCCGCCTGATTAAATGGGTGGAGAGGGCAAATGGCGAGGTGTCATACCGTATGGCACAGGTGTTTACGGGCCATGGGTGCTTCGGCTCCTACCTGTGGCGTATCGGTCGCGAGGTGGACGCACGCTGCCACCACTGTGATGGGTACGAGGACACGGCTCGGCACACGCTGGAAATTTGTCCAGCGTGGGCAGAGGAGCGTCGTGTCCTTGTCCGACAATTAGGGAGTAGCGACCTCTCGCTCTCGGGCGTCATTGCGACGATGCTCGAGAGCGGTGGGTCTTGGATAGCGGTCTCCTCCTTCTGCGAGGCAGTGATGCTGCGGAAGGAGGCCGAAAGAGAAAGGGAGAGACTCCCCGGCGGACGCCGGGGAGCCCTCCAACGTGGTGGAGTTGCCGGAGGCCGGGGGAGGACGCGGGGAGTGCCTTCGGGCAGGACTTGCCAACCCTCCTTGCCCACCGGCCGCAGAGGCGCGGCGCAGCGCCGCGCCAGGAAGCCCCAACGGGGGGAAGGTCGATGGGCGCAGGGACAGTCGTCCTTCGCAGCCCACGAGACCTTCCCCGGCAACAGGATGATGCGGGCGAAGGGAGCGGACCTTGGGCCTATTGGCTCCGGTCCATGTCGGCTCCCCCTACCGACGCGCAGGGCCCGCGAGACACGCGGGACCGGTAGCCGGCGACCCGAGTGGGGTACTCGGGCCCGGTCACGTCTACCCCGCCACGCCAACGGTGGGAAGTGGGAGAAAGGGGTGGTGGTCCCCCTCTCCCCAATACGAGCGGGAGTCCCCAAGATAACGGGGGGGAGGCTCACTTGCGCACAGTACAATTGGACACGTTGCAATTGCACACTGTGATATTAGACACATAAAGTTGCGCACCGTTCGATTGGACACATTTCACTTGCGCACAGTTCGTTTGGACACATTTCATTTGCGCACCGTTCAATTGGACACGTTGTTTTTGGACACAACATATGTGTTCAAGATTGAAACATTTAATTTAATCGATAAATTCAAACTGTAAATTCAACCGACAAATCTGAACGATAAGAGTCGCAATCAAAACACGAGCGAGAATAAACGTCGCGATCAGCCGATCGGATCGCGTGATCAAAACAAAGAAAAAGTGTGACAAACACCTCGATTCTCGAACATTCTGTGCCGAAAATCTTCATAATAGGAGGCTGATCGCGACGTTTATTCTCGCTCGTGTTTTGATTGCGACTCTTATCGTTCAGATTTGTCGGTTGAATTTACAGTTTGAATTTATCGATTAAATTAAATGTTTCAATCTTGAACATACCGCCCGCCTTGGAACGATAGTTCCGAAATAATTGATACGATAGTAACATTGAACGACAAGAGCGCACGCCACAATTAATGATATAAGGAAGAATGACCCTTTTTTTCCGATATGATTTAACACTGTGAATCAGCCGCCCGCCTTGGCGGAATGACGCTCGCGTCTTGACAATTTTATGCTAAAGTCTAATGAATTACAATAAATGAAACGCAACGCAGCGAAGGTGCCTAATTGCTCGTCACCTCACTATTGATAGGTAGAACGCATAATTTTACGATCGGTCTTCTGAATTCCGAGGTGGCCATCTTGACGGTGACGACCCGTACGAAGCCGTCGGAACCGGGATGACATTTCGTAACTCGGCCCAGTTCCCACTTACATGGAGGTAATATAGGATTACGCAGGAAGACGAGTTGCCCGGTATCAATCGGCGGTTCTACCTTTCGCCATTTTGCTCGTTGTTGCAACGTGTTTAAATAATCGTTGCTCCATAATTTCCAAAATCGTTCAGTGACATGTCGGACTAATTGCCACCTTGACAAGCGATTTTCGTTGAGATCGAGCAATGATGGTTCCGGGTTTACAGTAAGCGCTGATTCGATTAAGAAATGACCGGGAGTGAGACACTCGTAGTCCTCAAGTGTGTCGGAGAGAGGCGCAATCGGCCTGGAATTAAGACACGCTTCGATTCGGCATAGTAAAGTCGAGAATTCCTCGAATGTTAGCATATGAGTCCCTAACACGCGGCGCAGATGCGTTTTTACGCTACGGACGCCCGCCTCCCACAACCCGCCGAAATGCGGAGCAGACGGGGGAATAAAATTCCATGTCACATTATCGGAGGCTGTTAGGTTCAAGAAATTCGGATCTCGTACTGCTGACCGGTACGCGACGGTCAGTTCTCGGTCCGCCCCGCCGAATGTTGTCCCGTTATCCGAATACATTGATTGTGGTAGACCGCGGCGAGCGCAAAATCGAGAGTAAGCATTTAAGAAAGCTTGAGTGGAGTAGTCGCTTACTAACTCCAAATGTATTGCTTTTGTCGCAAGGCAGATAAAGAGCGCAATGTATGCTTTACGCGACGTAATCCCTCGTCCAGCGGAGGCCCGAATTTGCACGGGTCCTGCGTGATCGAGGCCGCAATGCAAAAAACATCGGACTGCCGCTGTCACGCGTTGTTCGGGAAGATCTCCCATGATTTGAGTGGGAATCGCGGCGCGTTCGCGAGTACATACAGCACATTTGTGAATTACAGATTTGACGATATTACGAGCGCGAATTATCCAGAAATCGCGGCGCAGAACATTTAGCGTGAGTTGCGGTCCAGCATGTAACGCTCGTAAATGAGTTTGATTCACGATAAGTGTGACTAACGGGTGTGACGCAAGAAGGATCGGATGTCGAACGGACAATGGCAAAGAAGCTTTATTAAGCCATCCTCCTACGCGCAGAACTCCGTCCCGGTCAAGGAACGGTCGAAGAGAGAGAAGTGAGCTTCTCGACGAGAGGCTCTGATTTTTTGATAGCGCGTTTATTTCCGTCGGAAATAAGTCGGCTTGAATCTTCTTAATCCAGAAAGTTCTGGCATTGTTACAGTCGTATGCAGAGAGCGCAATATTTTGTGATGCCGGATAATGAGATGATTAAGGCGAGAACGACAATGAGCTTGTGTCACGACAAGAGCGATTACTCCAACATTTATTTACAAATTTATAGATATACGCAGTGACGCGAATTAACTTTGGCCACGATGAATATTTAGAAGCGAGGTCCCATTTAAAGAGCGGTTGAGAGCATTGTAGCGAACTAACCTTTTCTTCGAGAGGCGCTTCCTCAGGAAGGCGCTCATTGTTACATGGCCATTTATCGGAATCGAAGAACAGCCATGGAGGTCCATGCCACCATAGCTCGCGATTAATAATTTCATCGCCAAATATTCCGCGCGAAGCGCAATCCGCGGGGTTGTCCTCCGTTGGCACATGCCGCCATTCGACGTCTGGAAGACGAGTCTGAATGTCATTAACGCGATTGGCGACAAAAGTCTTCCATCGCGAAGGAGGTTGACTTACCCACGCGAGCCCGATCGTGGAATCTGTCCAGCAATGGCACGGAATATCCTTGTAACCGTTCGATCCGCGAACGAACTCGATAAGTCGCGCGAGTAACAATGCAGCGGATAAATCGAGTCGTGGTATACTCAGAGATTTTAATGGCGCGACCTTTGATTTACCGACGAGCAAGGTTGTCGTGATTTGACCTGATGATGAAATGATTTTGATATAAACACATGCGGCATATGCATGTGTAGATGCGTCTGCAAATCCGTGAATTTCGGCGTGATTTGTATCCGATCCGCGACCGATCCAGCGTATTATTCGCAAATTATTGAGATATGAGAGCCTAGAATAGATTTCTCTCCACTTTACGATGTGTAGCTCGGGAATCGCGTCATCCCAACCGCTTTTAAGTCGCCAGAGTTGCTGCATAAATATTTTTGCGGTAATCGTAACCGGAGTGACCCACCAAAGCGGATCGTAGAATTTTGCGATTGCGGATAAGATCGTACGCTTTGTTTCCGGGGCGTTATCAGCCAGCGACACGCGAAACTCGAAAATATCGTTTGCCGAACTCCACCCGATTCCGAGGATTTTGATTTGTTCGTCTTCAGATAGAGGTTTGTTCGTGGCTAGACCGTGATCTGCGATTTCGATGTCCTGGAGAAGAGAGGGCGAGTTGCTCGCCCATTTCCGTAATACGAATCCGCCGCGCTTTAACATAGAGTTTAATTGATCGCGCGCTTGCCGAATTCGAATGGAACCGTCAGCTCCGAAAAGTAAGTCGTCGACGTAAATATTATCGCTTAGGATAGGAACAGCAAGCGGAAAATGCTGACCTTCGTCGATGACTAGTTGTTTTAATACCCGAAGGGCCAGAAACGGAGCACATGACATTCCATACGTAACCGTTAGTAATTGATAATCGATGAGCGGTTCCGACAGCGATGACTTCCACAAGATCCGTTGATAATCTATATCCCGCGCATCGATGTGAATCT
Organism: Formica aserva; assembly: GCA_037039905.1. Taxonomy (NCBI): domain Eukaryota; kingdom Metazoa; phylum Arthropoda; class Insecta; order Hymenoptera; family Formicidae; genus Formica; species Formica aserva. The sequence continues at coordinate 18,342 of JAXRKO010000440.1, forward strand.
GGCGATACATTTTCGCGATATCGGATGAATAGACGTATTTGTATCTACGCCATTGTAGGATGACCGACATGAGATCGGTTTGTAATTTCGGCCCGGCGTTTAAATGATCATTTAACGATGTGCCGTTAGAAGTAACGCTCGATGCGTTAAAAACAACGCGAAGACGCGTAGTAGAGCTACTTTCCGGATAACTCCGTGATGTGGGAGATAAACAGATTGTTCGATTTGACTTTGAGCTGCCGGCGCGGGCTTCATATGCCCAAGTCGTTGATAATCGGACATGAATTCGCCATATTCTTTCGCGACTTCCGGTTTATCGCGAAATCTGCGAAGTGATGAATTGAACAATTTTTCCGCGTGAGGCCTTGAACTTCCGATTTCAATCGGAGGACCCTTCTTGAACGGTAGCCGCACGACCGTCCGTCAAACTCCCGAGAATGCGTTAAGCGAAAATGCTCTTCACTGCTGTTCTTGCGGTGTCAGATCAGTTTGTCGTGGGAGTTCTTCGACCTCCCAGAAGCGACGAAGTTCCTCTTCGAGAGAAGGAGAGCCGGCAATATGATGAGTCGAAACGCGACTGAGAGCGCAGTTTCCGGAGAGAATTGTCGGCGACGAGGAATTATTCGTCGTTGATGACGTGATAGGTCCCGAAATTATCCATCCGAGGACGGAATTTTGAGCGATGGGTTGTCCGACGCCTCCCTTGCGAACACCGTCGAGAATTATATCGTTATAGTGATCTGCTCCGATGATGAGATTTATAGGATCAAGACTCGTCGGAACCGCATCTGCTCGCGGCAAATCAGAGAGATAAGAGAATGACGAGATGTCCACGTTCTGTCTCGGAGTATAAGAAGTTAACGATTTCATAATGAGCGCGGTGGTCGAAAGCGACGGAACGAGAGAATCGCGAGGAGAAACGAATATTTGAGTCGCGTGTTGAAATGTCCCCGCGTGAATCCCGCCGACGGCGGAAACGGAGATCGGCATGCGAATGCGTTTTACGCGCAAGAGTTGCGCTAAACTTTCCGAAATGAATGTCATTTCCGAGCCCTGATCGAGGAGAGCTCGAACGACAGCGGTACGACCCGACGGACAGCGCACCGTTACCCAGGCCGTCGCTAATAAGACGGGTGATCGCTTTCTCGTTGAGGCGATCAGAGAATTTATTTTCGGTGTCGAACCGGACGGTTGAGGCGACGAGCAATCCGGCATAATAGTTCTCGACGAACTTGAGCCAGAATCCGAGTCAACGTGTAGCATCGAATGATGCTTTTTGTGGCAAACCCGACATGAATATTTACTCCGACATTCCTGTGCGGAATGCTTCGCGCTTAAGCAATTGAAGCAACGTTTATGCTGCTTAACGAGCTCTCGCCGTTGACTCGCATTCTTACTCACGAACGAAGGGCACACATTAAGAAAATGTCGAGCTTTGCACACCGGACACAGAGTCTGGATGCTAGCGGATGCGGTGGCGGAATGTACGCGCGAGGCTGCAACGGGTTTGGTAGTGTTCTTGGAACTTGCGGTTGTCGCATATTCTTCGAGCGCGCGAGTACAAGATTGAAGAAAACGAAGAAAATCTTCGTACGCTGTCGGAGCATCGGTATCGCATGCTTTCACGTTCCATGCTTTTCGCGTTACCGGATCTAATTTTTGCACGATAAGGTGAACGAGAATATCGTTCCAGAGTTCCTCCGGCTTTCGATTCAGATTTTTTAACGACGCTACCGCGATATTGACTTTGTCACGTAAAGTTTGCAGCTCGGAAGCCGACTCGCGCGTTATCGTTGATAAGTTAAGCAATGTCAAAAGATGTGTTTATCGACCGTCGTTTGCTTTCGTACCGCGAGGTCAAAGCCTTCCATGCGATTTCAAAATTAGCGGCGGTTACAGAAATATTCGCTATACATTCTAACGCACGACCCTTTAGACGGTGTAACGATACCGTTACTAACGGCCTAGCGGGCCGATCGACCGCGCGCTTTTCGAGGCTCGGCGCTTATGGCGTCCCTAAGCTCCCACACCCGTGTCGCGGCCCCACCGTAGGGACCACCCCACCACACGTGGAATCGCGCGAGTGGGAGGCCGGCCGCCGGTATATAAGGCGCTCCGGCGAGCGTAGCGTTACCAGTTCCCGATCCCGATTCCTGTCACGAACAACTCTCCGGATCCTGAACCGCCTCTCGCGTTATACCAGGCTACGGGCTTCCCGTAGTTAGGCCGGGTTTCCCGGTTGCTGGGACGGCGCACCCTGATACCTCGCGTTACACCGGGCTACGGGCTTCCCGTAGTTAGGCCGGGCTTCCCGGTTGCCGGGACGGCGCATCCTGATACCCCGCGTTACACCAGGCTACGGGCTTCCCGTAGTTAGGCCGGGCTTCCCGGTTGCTGGGACGGCGCATCCTGATACCTCGCGTTATACCAGGCTACGGGCTTCCCGTAGTTAGGCCGGGCTTCCCGGTTGCTGGGACGGCGCATCCTGATACCTCGCGTTATACCAGGCTACGGGCTTCCCGTAGTTAGGCCGGGCTTCCCGGTTGCTGGGACGGCGCCTCCTGTTAGTTGATAAGTCCGTACCGCGTTATACCGTAAGACCGTTCTGTATATACCGCGACCGTTTCTCCCATAAGACCACTTTGGTCTCCGTGTATCGTCCCGATTAAAGACCGCGACTTGTTAGATGATAATACCGTTGTACATATACCGTAACCCGTAAGACCGCTCCGGTCTCCGCGTCTTGATAGACTCTAGCACCGTTTGTATATACCGCGACCTGTTCATATTGTAAGACCGCATTGTATATACCGCGACCTGTCCGTATTGTAAGACCGCACTGTATATACCGCGCCTTCTTCTTGTAGAGTTAATTAGACATTAGGATTCCCGCCAAGTGTCGCGCCGATTCCACCTTCACACACGGCCTTCAGACTACGAAGGAGCGTCAGTCCTTTTAAGGATAGAACGCCGAGAACGCCGACGCCCCGTCCTTTTAAGGATAAGGCCGCCAGGCAGTTGGAACTACATTGAAGGCCACGCGACCCCGTAGTGTTTAAGATCTGTACTGTACCTCACGGAATAATCATAGCTTATTTGCATGCGAACCTCGCGATTGCAGAACACGACCGCTTGAGCCACGCTCGCTTCCCGAGCTCCACGCGCGAAACACTACCCGCGAAAACTCTGTATGCACCGCGCTTGCATGTCGCCTTGTAAATATCATCCGCTCCTGCGAAACTCTGTACGCGAATTTCTGAGCGCACCGATCTTGCATGTCACATTGCGAACAACCACCGTTCACGCGAAACTCTGTACGCACCGCTCCCGCATGTCGCAACGTACTTATTATATAGCTCAGTGTTAGATATTGAAAACCACTTGAATAAACATAATTGTTTGAACCGCTTATATCGAGGTAAAGTAAGTTGGAGTTTCCCCCTTCTCCCGAATCCTGGCACCGGCGAGCCTTGATCCGCGGCGTACGGGAAAGGTGAACCGTTACATGGCGCCCGAACAGGGACCTGACTAGTCTAGTGGAGACTCCAGCTCGCTCAAGCCTACCTAGATGCCCGCGTGGGTAAATAACTTAAAAAAAGACGCGGTAATTAAATTACTGGCCAAGCACGGACTCGAAACCGTAGGCATCCTTGACGAGCTACGCCGACAGCTCCGTCGTTTTGTTACCGATAACCCGACTCTTTTCGCGTCCCACCCCACGACCCCCGAAGACACAACGATGCCACTATCAAATGAAGGCCCGACCGACCGGAGCAACCACCGTCGACCCGGCTAAGGCCATGAATCAAATCCGGAAGTGGGGGTGCCACTTCGACGGGAAGGACCCGCTGGCGTTCTTGGAACGCATCGACGAGCTGAAACGAGGATACAGCTACAATGACGAGCAGTTGCTCTTGGGGCTACCCGAACTTCTTCGCGGCGAACCACTGATGTGGTACCGCAACTGCCGCCATAACTGGACCCTGTGGGCCGAGTTTTGTCGGGACTTCCGCGCCCAGTATCTGCCCAGTGAGTACTCATACCAACTAAGGAGTACGATCCAAGGGCGGAAGCAGCAACCACGCGAGGCGTTCCAACAATTCGCCACTGAGGTGATGACCCTCATGCGACGCGCAGGCGGCTACACGCCCCAAGACCAGCTCGAGCAGCTGTACGCCAACATGCGCCCGGAATATCGCCTCTACATCCGAAGAGGCGAAATTACCAACACTAGCGCGCTCAGCGCCCGAGTCACCGATATCGAGGTGATCGAAAACCTGCGTCGGCAGGAGGAGCGTAAGACTCCAGGACCAACAGTGGCAGCCGCTGCCTACAGCCGAGATGACTGCTGCTGGAGATGCAAGCAGCGAGGACACACCCGGCAGGATTGCCGCCGACCGCCGAGAAAGTTTTGCTCCCGGTGCGGGAAAGACGGGGTTTTGACTCGAGATTGTCATCCCCCGGCGGGAAACGGACCGCGGGCCGGCACTGTCGCGGCCAGTACCCAGCCCGAGTCCGAGTAGAATTTACTCCGAGACCGCACATACAGGTCCGTGTTGTCCGCCGAACAATACGGGCCCTGCTCGATTCCGGTTCGGAAGTTTCGTTTGTCAGCACCGAAACCGTCGACCGCCTAAAGATCCGCACACGTCGTCCAGACACCGTGGCTAAACACGTTAACTTAGCGGATGGGACGCGGATCCCCATCACCAGAGTTCTCACTCTCCCCATCACCGTACAGGGGGAGACTATCCGGCACCAGTTCTCCGTTCTGCCGAGCCTGAGTAGCCCCATGTTGATAGGCGTAGATCTATGGGCCAAATTGCGAATCACGCTGCCACCACCGCCACCGCCAAACGAACCGACTGGCAACCCGACCACCCTGGGAGTCATAACCGTCGGCAGCACCGCTGGGAAATCCGAGGAAACCCAGCGCCTGGAAAGGTTTTTAGCGATCGAATTACCAAAGTTTGAGCGGGTTCAAGGGCCAACCGATCGGGTACAACACCACATCCGATTAAAGCCCGGACCCGCCATCAAACAACGATATCGCCCACGTAATCCGGCGATGCAGGCCATAATTGACCAGGAAGTGCAAACGATGGAGAAGGAGGGAATCATCGAGCCCTCAACTAGCGCCTGGAGCTCTCCAATCGTCCTGGTCAAGAAGAAGGAAGGGGCCTACCGATTTTGTATTGACTATCGGAAACTGAACGCGGCATCCGAGAAAGACGCCTATCCGCTGCCGCACATCACGGCCACGCTGGATAAGCTACGTGGAGCTAAATACCTGTCCACGCTCGATCTGAAAAGCGGATATTGGCAGGTGCCTCTCACACCGCAAAGCCGGCCGGCAACCGCATTTACCGTGCCGGGCCGTGGCCTGATGCAGTTTAGGGTGATGCCCTTTGGCCTGCACTCGGCACCTGCTACCTTCCAGAGATTGCTCGACTCGATACTCGGCCCAGAACTCGAACCGCACGTCCTGGTATACCTCGACGATATTATTATCGCTAGCCGCACATTCGAGGACCACCTACGGCATCTATCCGAGGTCTTTCGTCGCCTGCGCCAGGCACGGCTCCGTCTTAATCCGGATAAGTGCCACTTCTGCCGGACGAGCCTCCGCTACCTCGGGCACGTTATTGACCGCCGGGGTATCCGTACCGACCCCGAGAAAGTGAGCGCCGTCGCGAATTGGCCAGCACCGACCACCGTGAAAAAGGTACGCCAGTTTCTGGGAGTGGCCTCGTGGTACAGGCGCTTCATCGCCGACTTTTCGACCCTCGCCGCGCCTCTCACTAGGCTGACCCATAAGAAGGTCAAATGGATCTGGACGGACCACGAGGAAGCCGCTTTCCAGGGCTAAAGAAAGCCCTGACCACCGCGCCGGTCCTGGCTTGTCCAGATTTCGCGAGGCCATTTGTTCTCCAAACGACGCCAGCGCACACGGTCTGGGGGCCGTATTAACCCAACACCTGGACGAGGGAGAGCGAGTCATCGCCTACGCCAGCCGAACCCTCAACGCCGCGGAGCGTAATTACAGCGCTACCGAGTTGGAATGCCTGGCAGTCGTTTGGGGCATCCGGCGGATGCGCGAGTATCTTGAGGGGTACCGCTTCACGGTCTTGACCGACCACCAGGCCCTCCGTTGGCTGCAGCGGATCGAAGAACCTACCGGCCGCCTAGGGCGATGGATATTCGAGCTTCAGCAGCACGACTTCGATATCCAATACCGCCGAGGGGCCCTTAACCGGGTGGCCGATGCCCTGTCTCGTACACCAGAGGCCAACGCGGTCACGCGACAACCAACGTGCCGCTGGTACCGCCGCATGCTCGCGGATGTAGAATCACGGCCAGCCGACTTTCCAGATTACGAGGTGCGGGGCGGGCGACTCCGACGACATATCCTGCACGACCTGGACTTTGGGGAAACACCGACCGAAGACCAGTGGAAGCAGTGCGTCCCCACCGAACAGCGGCTACCCTTGCTCGGCCGGCTGCACGACGATCCGGCAGCCGGACACCTAGGCATCGCGAAGACCATCGCTCGCATCGCGCCGCTTTACTATTGGCCAGGCATGTTCCGGGACATTACCAGATATGTCCGGAAGTGCCCGACGTGCATGGCGCACAAGGCCTCGCAACAACGACCGGCCGGGACACTCCGCGCGACCGCTTGCACCGCACCCTGGCAGCAGGCCGCCGTCGACTTGGTCGGACCACTACCCCGATCCACGAAGGGGCATACTTGGCTGCTGACCATCCAAGACCGCTTCAGCAAATGGCTAGAGATGGTTCCATTACGCCGGGCCACCGCTGAGAATCTGGCCCATGCCGTGACTCAACATCTCATATATCGGCACGGGTGCCCAACAACGCTGGTCTCCGATAATGGGACCCAGTTTACGTCCCAGCGATTCAAGACGCTCCTTGCCGCCTTCGGGATCGCGCACCGCAAATCGCCCGTCTATGCGCCTCAGTGCAACCCGGTCGAGCGGGCCAACCGCACGGTAAAAACAATGATCGCCCAGTATGTGGGGAAGCAGCACCGAAACTGGGATGAGCGGATAGTCGCGCTACAATTCGCGATCAACACCGCGAGACACGAGGCCACCGGATACACCCCGGCGTACATCATACACGGGCGCGAATTGGCACGACCCCACCCGGAGGACCGGAGACCGCCGGCCCCTGCTCCAAGTCCGGACGTCAACCGGAAACGGCTCGAAGAGGCCTTCGAGGTGGTCCGTATCCACCTGGCTCGCGCGTTCCAACGACAGGAACGCCATTATAATCTGCGTCGGCGCGACTGGCGTCCGCAGATAGGCGAGCAGGTCTGGAAGAGAGATCGGCCCCTCTCCAGTAAGAGCGGCGCATTCAACGCCAAGCTGGCGCCCCGATACATCGGGCCCCTGGAAGTCCGGAAGATCGTGTCACCGGTCGTGGTGGACCTCCGCGACGCCAGAGGGAAGTGGCACCGGCACATTCATGTGCAAGACCTGAAGCTGGCCCCAGGACCCGACAGCGAGCCCGCCGAGGAGGAAGACTGCGAGGACGACGACGCAGAGGACCACGCCGCCCATGCCCTCCCACGACCAAACCGGCCACCAAGACCCCCCCGCACCGCCTAGATTTAAAAAGGGGGGGTGGTGTAACGATACCGTTACTAACGGCCTAGCGGGCCGATCGACCGCGCGCTTTTCGAGGCTCGGCGCTTATGGCGTCCCTAAGCTCCCACACCCGTGTCGCGGCCCCACCGTAGGGACCACCCCACCACACGTGGAATCGCGCGAGTGGGAGGCCGGCCGCCGGTATATAAGGCGCTCCGGCGAGCGTAGCGTTACCAGTTCCCGATCCCGATTCCTGTCACGAACAACTCTCCGGATCCTGAACCGCCTCTCGCGTTATACCAGGCTACGGGCTTCCCGTAGTTAGGCCGGGTTTCCCGGTTGCTGGGACGGCGCACCCTGATACCTCGCGTTACACCGGGCTACGGGCTTCCCGTAGTTAGGCCGGGCTTCCCGGTTGCCGGGACGGCGCATCCTGATACCCCGCGTTACACCAGGCTACGGGCTTCCCGTAGTTAGGCCGGGCTTCCCGGTTGCTGGGACGGCGCATCCTGATACCTCGCGTTATACCAGGCTACGGGCTTCCCGTAGTTAGGCCGGGCTTCCCGGTTGCTGGGACGGCGCATCCTGATACCTCGCGTTATACCAGGCTACGGGCTTCCCGTAGTTAGGCCGGGCTTCCCGGTTGCTGGGACGGCGCCTCCTGTTAGTTGATAAGTCCGTACCGCGTTATACCGTAAGACCGTTCTGTATATACCGCGACCGTTTCTACCATATGACCACTTTGGTCTCCGTGTATCGTCCCGAATAAAGACCGCGACTTGTTAGATGATAATACCGTTGTACATATACCGTAACCCGTAAGACCGCTCCGGTCTCCGCGTCTTGATAGACTCTAGCACCGTTTGTATATACCGCGACCTGTTCATATTGTAAGACCGCATTGTATATACCGCGACCTGTCCGTATTGTAAGACCGCACTGTATATACCGCGCCTTCTTCTTGTAGAGTTAATTAGACATTAGGATTCCCGCCAAGTGTCGCGCCGATTCCACCTTCACACACGGCCTTCAGACTACGAAGGAGCGTCAGTCCTTTTAAGGATAGAACGCCGAGAACGCCGACGCCCCGTCCTTTTAAGGATAAGGCCGCCAGGCAGTTGGAACTACATTGAAGGCCACGCGACCCCGTAGTGTTTAAGATCTGTACTGTACCTCACGGAATAATCATAGCTTATTTGCATGCGAACCTCGCGATTGCAGAACACGACCGCTTGAGCCACGCTCGCTTCCCGAGCTCCACGCGCGAAACACTACCCGCGAAAACTCTGTATGCACCGCGCTTGCATGTCGCCTTGTAAATATCATCCGCTCCTGCGAAACTCTGTACGCGAATTTCTGAGCGCACCGATCTTGCATGTCACATTGCGAACAACCACCGTTCACGCGAAACTCTGTACGCACCGCTCCCGCATGTCGCAACGTACTTATTATATAGCTCAGTGTTAGATATTGAAAACCACTTGAATAAACATAATTGTTTGAACCGCTTATATCGAGGTAAAGTAAGTTGGAGTTTCCCCCTTCTCCCGAATCCTGGCACCGGCGAGCTTTGATCCGCGGCGTACGGGAAATGTGAACCGTTACATGGCGCCCGAACAGGGACCCGACTAGTCTAGTGGAGACTCCAGCTCGCTCAAGCCTACCTAGATGCCCGCGTGGGTAAATAACTTAAAAAAAGACGCGGTAATTAAATTACTGGCCAAGCACGGACTCGAAACCGTAGGCATCCTTGACGAGCTACGCCGACAGCTCCGTCGTTTTGTTACCGATAACCCGACTCTTTTCGCGTCCCACCCCACGACCCCCGAAGACACAACGATGCCACTATCAAATGAAGGCCCGACGACCGGAGCAACCACCGTCGACCCGGCTAAGGCCATGAATCAAATCCGGAAGTGGGGGTGCCACTTCGACGGGAAGGACCCGCTGGCGTTCTTGGAACGCATCGACGAGCTGAAACGAGGATACAGCTACAATGACGAGCAGTTGCTCTTGGGGCTACCCGAACTTCTTCGCGGCGAACCACTGATGTGGTATCGCAACTGCCGCCATAACTGGACCCTGTGGGCCGAGTTTTGTCGGGACTTCCGCGCCCAGTATCTGCCCAGTGAGTACTCATACCAACTAAGGAGTACGATCCAAGGGCGGAAGCAGCAACCACGCGAGGCGTTCCAACAATTCGCCACTGAGGTGATGACCCTCATGCGACGCGCAGGCGGCTACACGCCCCAAGACCAGCTCGAGCAGCTGTACGCCAACATGCGCCCGGAATATCGCCTCTACATCCGAAGAGGCGAAATTACCAACACTAGCGCGCTCAGCGCCCGAGTCACCGATATCGAGGTGATTGAAAACCTGCGTCGGCAGGAGGAGCGTAAGACTCCGGGACCAACAGTGGCAGCCGCTGCCTACAGCCGAGATGACTGCTGCTGGAGATGCAAGCAGCGAGGACACACCCGGCAGGATTGCCGCCGACCGCCGAGAAAGTTTTGCTCCCGGTGCGGGAAAGACGGGGTTTTGACTCGAGATTGTCATCCCCCGGCGGGAAACGGACCGCGGGCCGGCACTGTCGCGGCCAGTACCCAGCCCGAGTCCGAGTAGAATTTACTCCGAGACCGCACATACAAGTCCGTGTTGTCCGCCGAACAATACGGGCCCTGCTCGATTCCGGTTCGGAAGTTTCGTTTGTCAGCACCGAAACCGTCGACCGCCTAAAGATCCGCACACGTCGTCCAGACACCGTGGCTAAACACGTTAACTTAGCGGATGGGACGCGGATCCCCATCACCAGAGTCCTCACTCTCCCCATCACCGTACAGGGGGAGACGATCCGGCACCAGTTCTCCGTTCTGCCGAGCCTGAGTAGCCCCATGTTGATAGGCGTAGATCTATGGGCCAAATTGCGAATCACGCTGCCACCACCGCCACCGCCAAACGAACCGACTGGCAACCCGACCACCGTGGGAGTTATAACCGTCGGCAGCACCGCTGGGAAATCCGAGGAAACCCAGCGCCTGGAAAGGTTTTTAGCGATCGAATTACCAAAGTTTGAGCGGGTTCAAGGGCCAACCGATCGGGTACAACACCACATCCGATTAAAGCCCGGACCCGCCATCAAACAACGATATCGCCCACGTAATCCGGCGATGCAGGCCATAATTGACCAGGAAGTGCAAACGATGGAGAAGGAGGGAATCATCGAGCCCTCAACTAGCGCCTGGAGCTCTCCAATCGTCCTAGTCAAGAAGAAGGAAGGGGCCTACCGATTTTGTATTGACTATCGGAAACTGAACGCGGCATCCGAGAAAGACGCCTATCCGCTGCCGCACATCACGGCCACGCTGGATAAGCTACGTGGAGCTAAATACCTGTCCACGCTCGATCTGAAAAGCGGATATTGGCAGGTGCCTCTCACACCGCAAAGCCGGCCGGCAACCGCATTTACCGTGCCGGGCCGTGGCCTGATGCAGTTTAGGGTGATGCCCTTTGGCCTGCACTCGGCACCTGCTACCTTCCAGAGATTGCTCGACTCGATACTCGGCCCAGAACTCGAACCGCACGTCCTGGTATACCTCGACGATATTATTATCGCTAGCCGCACATTCGAGGACCACCTACGGCATCTATCCGAGGTCTTTCGTCGCTTGCGCCAGGCACGGCTCCGTCTTAATCCGGATAAGTGCCACTTCTGCCGGACGAGCCTCCGCTACCTCGGGCACGTTATTGACCGCCGGGGTATCCGTACCGATCCCGAAAAAGTGAGCGCCGTCGCGAATTGGCCAGCACCGACCACCGTGAAAAAGATACGCCAGTTTCTGGGAGTGGCCTCGTGGTACAGGCGCTTCATCGCCGACTTTTCGACCCTCGCCGCGCCTCTCACTAGACTGACCCATAAAAAGGTCAAATGGATCTGGACGGACCACGAGGAAGCCGCTTTCCAAGGGCTAAAGAAAGCCCTGACCACCGCGCCGGTCCTGGCTTGTCCAGATTTCGCGAGGCCCTTTGTGCTCCAAACGGACGCCAGCGCACACGGTCTGGGGGCCGTATTAACCCAACACCTGGACGAGGAGGAGCGAGTCATCGCCTACGCCAGCCGAACCCTCAACACCGCGGAGCGTAATTACAGCGCTACCGAGTTGGAATGCCTGGCAGTCGTTTGGGGCATCCGGCGGATGCGCGAGTATCTTGAGGGGTACCGCTTCACGGTCTTGACCGACCACCAGGCCCTCCGGTGGCTGCAGCGGATCGAAGAACCTACCGGCCGCCTAGGGCGATGGATATTCGAGCTTCAGCAGCACGACTTCGATATCCAATACCGCCGAGGGGCCCTTAACCGGGTGGCCGATGCCCTGTCTCGCACACCAGAGGCCAACGCGGTCACGCGACAACCGACGTGCCGCTGGTACCGCCGCATGCTCGCGGATGTAGAATCACGGCCAGCCGACTTTCCAGATTACGAGGTGCGGGGCGGGCGACTCCGACGACATATCCTGCACGACCTGGACTTTGGGGAAACACCGACCGAGGACCAGTGGAAGCAGTGCGTCCCCACCGAACAGCGGCTACCCTTGCTCGGCCGGCTGCACGACGATCCGGCAGCCGGACACCTAGGCATCGCGAAGACCATCGCTCGCATCGCGCCGCTTTACTATTGGCCAGGCATGTTCCGGGACATTACCAGATATGTCCGGAAGTGCCCGACGTGCATGGCGCACAAGGCCTCGCAACAACGACCGGCCGGGACACTCCGCGCGACCGCTTGCACCGCACCCTGGCAGCAGGCCGCCGTCGACTTGGTCGGACCACTACCCCGATCCACGAAGGGGCATACTTGGCTGCTGACCATCCAAGATCGCTTCAGCAAATGGCTAGAGATGGTTCCATTACGCCGGGCCACCGCTGAGAATCTGGCCCAGGCCGTGACTCAACGTCTCATATATCGGCACGGGTGCCCAACAACGCTGGTCTCCGATAATGGGACCCAGTTTACGTCCCAGCGATTCAAGACGCTCCTTGCCGCCTTCGGGATCGCGCACCGCAAATCGCCCGTCTATGCGCCCCAGTGCAACCCGGTCGAACGGGCCAACCGCACGATAAAAACAATGATCGCGCAGTATGTGGGGAAGCAGCACCGAAACTGGGATGAGCGGATAGTCGCGCTACAATTCGCGATCAACACCGCGAGACACGAGGCCACCGGATACACCCCGGCGTACATTATACACGGGCGCGAATTGGCACGACCCCACCCGGAGGACCGGAGACCGCCGGCCCCTGCTCCAAGTCCGGACGTCAACCGGAAACGGCTCGAAGAGGCCTTTGAGGTGGTCCGTATCCACCTGGCTCGCGCGTTCCAACGACAGGAACGCCATTATAATCTGCGTCGGCGCGACTGGCGTCCGCAGATAGGCGAGCAGGTCTGGAAGAGAGATCGGCCCCTCTCCAGTAAGAGCGGCGCATTCAACGCCAAGCTGGCGCCCCGATACATCGGGCCCCTGGAAGTCCGGAAGATCGTGTCACCGGTCGTGGTGGACCTCCGCGACGCCAGAGGGAAGTGGCACCGGCACATTCATGTGCAAGACCTGAAGCTGGCCCCAGGACCCGACAGCGAGCCCGCCGAGGAGGAAGACTGCGAGGACGACGACGCAGAGGACCACGCCGCCCATGCCCTCCCACGACCAAACCGGCCACCAAGACCCCCCCGCACCGCCTAGATTTAAAAAGGGGGGGTGGTGTAACGATACCGTTACTAACGGCCTAGCGGGCCGATCGACCGCGCGCTTTTCGAGGCTCGGCGCTTATGGCGTCCCTAAGCTCCCACACCCGTGTCGCGGCCCCACCGTAGGGACCACCCCACCACACGTGGAATCGCGCGAGTGGGAGGCCGGCCGCCGGTATATAAGGCGCTCCGGCGAGCGTAGCGTTACCAGTTCCCGATCCCGATTCCTGTCACGAACAACTCTCCGGATCCTGAACCGCCTCTCGCGTTATACCAGGCTACGGGCTTCCCGTAGTTAGGCCGGGTTTCCCGGTTGCTGGGACGGCGCACCCTGATACCTCGCGTTACACCGGGCTACGGGCTTCCCGTAGTTAGGCCGGGCTTCCCGGTTGCCGGGACGGCGCATCCTGATACCCCGCGTTACACCAGGCTACGGGCTTCCCGTAGTTAGGCCGGGCTTCCCGGTTGCTGGGACGGCGCATCCTGATACCTCGCGTTATACCAGGCTACGGGCTTCCCGTAGTTAGGCCGGGCTTCCCGGTTGCTGGGACGGCGCATCCTGATACCTCGCGTTATACCAGGCTACGGGCTTCCCGTAGTTAGGCCGGGCTTCCCGGTTGCTGGGACGGCGCCTCCTGTTAGTTGATAAGTCCGTACCGCGTTATACCGTAAGACCGTTCTGTATATACCGCGACCGTTTCTCCCATAAGACCACTTTGGTCTCCGTGTATCGTCCCGATTAAAGACCGCGACTTGTTAGATGATAATACCGTTGTACATATACCGTAACCCGTAAGACCGCTCCGGTCTCCGCGTCTTGATAGACTCTAGCACCGTTTGTATATACCGCGACCTGTTCATATTGTAAGACCGCATTGTATATACCGCGACCTGTCCGTATTGTAAGACCGCACTGTATATACCGCGCCTTCTTCTTGTAGAGTTAATTAGACATTAGGATTCCCGCCAAGTGTCGCGCCGATTCCACCTTCACACACGGCCTTCAGACTACGAAGGAGCGTCAGTCCTTTTAAGGATAGAACGCCGAGAACGCCGACGCCCCGTCCTTTTAAGGATAAGGCCGCCAGGCAGTTGGAACTACATTGAAGGCCACGCGACCCCGTAGTGTTTAAGATCTGTACTATACCTCACGGAATAATCATAGCTTATTTGCATGCGAACCTCGCGATTGCAGAACACGACCGCTTGAGCCACGCTCGCTTCCCGAGCTCCACGCGCGAAACACTACCCGCGAAAACTCTGTATGCACCGCGCTTGCATGTCGCCTTGTAAATATCATCCGCTCCTGCGAAACTCTGTACGCGAATTTCTGAGCGCACCGATCTTGCATGTCACATTGCGAACAACCACCGTTCACGCGAAACTCTGTACGCACCGCTCCCGCATGTCGCAACGTACTTATTATATAGCTCAGTGTTAGATATTGAAAACCACTTGAATAAACATAATTGTTTGAACCGCTTATATCGAGGTAAAGTAAGTTGGAGTTTCCCCCTTCTCCCGAATCCTGGCACCGGCGAGCTTTGATCCGCGGCGTACGGGAAAGGTGAACCGTTACACAGGATGTTAATAAATGCATGCGAGCGAAATCATTTAGATCCGAATTTTCACGAATTAGCGTCGTAAAGCGATCGCAAAATTGTTCCCATTCGTCGTAATTGCCGTCGAACGGAGGAAATTTGATGTGCCGCTGCCACGGAAGAGATGGATGCTTGGTTCGTGCCTCCTCCCGCCTTAAATCCCCCCCTCGCTTCACTCGGCGGTGTACATCTGTGCCAGCGTAAAGTGCTGGTAATCTGTCCACTAGATCCACCACGTGGTGACGGTGGAAGATCGTATTATTAATTGGGAGCAGAAGAGGGGGCTGCTTAGGCGTAGTGGTTTAGGATGGACGACTACTCGAGGAGGCTTCCATTCATACTGGTGACGAGTCAAGACTCATCGCTGAGCGGCTACGGGCGCCAATTTTCAATCGTTATGATTTGGACCGCTCTGGAGACGTGCTGGGGATTTCGTCTTTCCGTGGCAGTCGGCACTGCATCCATGGAGCGAGATTCCAACATCGCTCTGGAGTCGTATGTACTGTGTTAAAGTGGCGTAAGGTGTGAGGTCTGAATAGCTCAGTGGTAAGAGCAGTTGCCCGGAAAGCGAAAGACTCGGGTTCGATTCCCGATTCAGCCACTTGTACCTCGCATATTTTTTCAGACCCGCAAATGTTGTTTTCTAACAATTATTTGTCGGGCTGAGGAAGTGTGTAAACGCCCTACACAGATATGACAGTGCCGCTGCCACGGAAGAGATGGATGCTTGGTTCGTGCCTCCTCCCGCTTTAAATCCCCCCCTCGCTTCACTCGATAAAGAGAACGCGGACGCTTCCGCGTGCAGCCTCGTCGAGGACAGAGACGGATTTGGACTCACGGCCGGCTCCATTTCCTCCAAGATTTCCGACATGTGGTCCAAAGCGTTCTCATAGGCAGCGAAGGTTGAGTCGAAATGATTCTCCTTGTAGTAGCTAAGCGATGACCGGATTGCTTCCGGGACCTTCCGCGACACCTCTGCATGTCCATTGGAGAATTGAATCCAGATGTCCTTAAGCGTGGAGATCCTCGCGCGTACTTTAGCCGGAGTTAAGTTGCTCCGGCCGACCTTTTTGAAATTGTCAAGAGAGCGTTCAATCGTACGCTGCAGCTGCTGCTGATGTGCGATGTGCTCCGACATCGTGGATGTGTCAGAATATCACTCACTCGCGAACGTATCCTCCACACACGCTCCAATCCGGCTCGAAGGACCAATATGTTCGGGAGTCGATCTCGACGAGATCGCCCGAATCTTAAGAAACGCTCAGAGATGAGCGAGAAGCGATGTGTAACGCGAATCCGTAGATCCGCTGGAGGATAAGGAGATTGAGAAAAGAATCGAGTGCAGATTGTTAGTAATGTTCCCTTTATTTTGAATAATAGGAGCGAGCGACGGCACGTATTCCGCGATTCCGACGGAAATCTTCAAAATGTCCTGTTAATGACTGCCCTTTTTCGCGGTTCGGAAATCTTGATTTCCAATTTTCTTTTCTTGACAGAAAACATTCTGTGCCGAAAATCTCCTATTATGGAAATCGGTCGACCGCGACTCTGTTCCGTCGTTATTCAGTCAGCCTACGACAACGATTCGAGCCGGTCGAAATTCATCGACTTTTCGCATTCGCATTTCGCTTATTCTCGCTCGTGTCACGTACGCAGTAGGCTTACTCGTCTCATATTCGGTCCGAATTGTCTCGCATAATATCGCATTCATATTCTCGCGGCGAGCAATTTGGTCACATCTCAATTCGTGTTCTTTCATTATTTAGTGCTCAGATATTGTGAAAGTTAATTGTTTGGAGTTCGAGAGTCGACGCTCGTTATCCGCATCGCGAATGTCCTCTGCCTCGCGCTAAATTCCATCCAGCGTTCGCGGTCAAGATTTCCGTTTTCGCGAGAGTTTCTAGCAAGAAGCTCTTAATCAAGATTTCCGAACCGCGAAAAAAGGGCAGTCATTAACAGGACATTTTGAAGATTTCCGTCGGAATCGCGGAATACGTGCCGTCGCTCGCTTCTATTATTCAAAATAAAGGGATCATTACTAACAATCTGCACTCGATTCTTTTCTCAATCTCCTTATCCTCCAGCGGATCTACGGATTCGCGTTACACACCGCTTCTCGCTCATCTCTGAGCGTTTCTTAAGATTCGGGCGATCTCGTCGAGATCGACTCCCGAACAACATGTTTTTGTATAATTTGGAATACATACACACGCATGTATAATTTTGAAATTTTTTGACATTTATTATTAACTTTATTTGGTAAATAAACGTTTATTACAGTTCGTTTACACACATTTCGTTTGCACACAGTTCTTTTGCGCACAGTTCTTTTGCGCACATTTCTTTTGCGCACATTTCTTTGCGCACATTTTTTTGCGCACATTTCTTTTGCGCACATTTCTTTTGCGCACACTTCTTTTGCGCACAGTTCATTTGCGCACATAAATTTTAGTTTTAAATCAGAAATAGGATTGGGTTAGGTTATATCTTCCGGAAGTGGAGCCCCCCCGTAGGGGGGGACGGAACTCACTGTGTCCACGCATATACTTTACAACGCGAAACGAGATCCCTATAATTGTGTGGATGGGAAAGTGTGCAAACGAACTGTGCGCAAAAGAAATGTGCGCAAAAGAAATGTGCGCAAAAGAAATGTGCGCAAAGAACTGTGCGCAAAAGAACTGTGTGCAAACGAACTGTGTGTAAACGAACTGTAACAAACGTTTATTTACCAAATAAAGTTAATAATAAATGTCAAAAAATCTCAAAATTATACATGCATACATGCATGTGTATGTATTCCAAATTATACAAAAATATGTGTTGTGTCCAAAAACAACGTGTCCAATTGAACGGTGCGCAAATGAAATGTGTCCAAACGAATTGTGCGCAATTGAAATGTGTCCAATCGAACGGTGCGCAACTTTATGTGTCTAATATCACAGTGTGCAATTGCAACGTGTCCAATTGTACTGTGCGCAAGTGAAGGCTTCTCGATAACGGGGACTCTGGGGGGGAGATCAATACTCCCCCTCACGTGACAGGTTCGCAGGCGGAAGGCCTCTCCGAAGTAGTGCAACAGCCAGTTTCCGGAGAGGCCTTCTCTAACGCCCGCGCCTAGATCATCCGGAGGGGTTTTAGTGGGTAGTCCCCCGGCCGTTTGTTTAGGCCGGGGGTGAGCCCCACATAACCCCGCCTCGAACCCCATCGAGGCGGGGTATGCGTAAAGGCATTTCCCCTCAGTCATCAAGAAAAAAGAGAAGGTCTATGTTTGAGATTGAGCGTCCCCAAAGGGAGCGCTCGAAAATTGGCGCGTTCGTGGCCATCTCGCGCGGCGCACGGCGCGCCGCAAATCAGAGCGCGCGTCAACAGCTGCGCTACGTGAATCACGCCGGGCCCGTGGCGTCGCTCGGGCCGTTCGAAGCGGGCCACGCAGCGGTCACCCGGGAGAGCCTAAATAAAAAACAAATGGGAATAACAACGTTCAATTTTCAATAATCATTGCAAACAACAAACGGCGCGATCTTTTGAGACAAACACGTAGAATGTTCTAGAATCACCAAAAGAACGATTGTATAAAAGCTCTCTCGGGGAACCGCCGGGCGCACTCGATCGAGATTTATCTGAGACAGTGTGTGAATATCGTTAAACTCTCGCGCAAGAAAAGTCGCTCGCTTTTCCATTTCGTACTCTCGCTTACGAAACGCGAAGTTTCCGAATCGAACAAAAGAAATTCTAGTTGCTCGCGATTAATCTCTCGCAGTTAAAACGCGCCGCTCATTTCGTCGCTCGCGGAATCGCGCCGTTTTGCCGTCGCTCGCGGTATTCACGATACCTCCGCCGCTCGCGGAGAGCATCTTTGCGCGTCCGGCACAAACGCGATCTCGCAGGGCTCCTCTCGCCCACGTCCAATTCTTTCTCGCACATTTGCTGGTCCTTCGAGCCGGATCTTGCTATCCGGTGCCTGTGCGTGGAGTGAGTGCAGTGCCTGCAGTGAATCCGTCTGCGTTCTTCCGGACGTCACTCATCTGAAAGACAAAGATGAATAAGGACAAGGAACCAACGGTCCGTTCGCAGTCGGACTTATACGGACGCATTTCCCGCGCATACGAGAACTTGCGGAAGTCGGGAACCGCCAATATAACAATCGGGCTGGCGGAAGCGCGACTCCAAGCCCTCGAGGCCAACTGGGCGAAGTTCGAGTTCCAGCACGACAAGCTTTTCGAGCACTGGGAAGCCCTGTCGGAAAGCACATACGTGAAAACGGACATGCCAACGCTAGCTGAGGAGGCGTACCTGACGCAGAAGGGCATGTTCCTGGACACGCTTCGACGCCTCAGAGCCGCGGAGAGGACCGATACCACAGCCTTCGGACCGGCGCCGTCGCATCCGGCGCGAACCACGCTGCCGAGGATTCAACTCCCGCAGTTCTCCGGACTCTATGAGGATTGGCCTTCGTTCCGGGACCTCTTTCACTCCCTCATCGGGAAGGACGAATCCACCGCCGAAGTCGAGAAGCTCCATTACTTGAAGTCGTGCCTGAAAGGAGAAGCAGAGCTCATGATTCGAATTCTACCCAAGACAGGCGAAAACTTTAACCGCGCGTAGAAAGTTCTCACGGACTATTACGAGAACAAGCGCCTGCTCGTGCGGTCCTATATCGCGAGGTTCACGGCCATCCAGCGGATTAAGGGTGAGTCGAGTGCGGACTTGCTGAAGGTCTATCACGGTGTGCTAAATACCGTCGGCTCACTCGAGAGCATCGGACGACCGATCACGCGCGGGGAAGACCTTTTCGTACACCTCGTTGTAGATCTACTAGACTCCCGGTCGCGCCGCGAATGGGAAAGTGCGATCGGCGACACGACGGAACCGCCGACGTACGCCTCGCTGATTCAATTCCTCGACCGACGGTTACACACGCTCGAGTCGTTGCCGCCGAGCAAAACGGAGTCGAGTCCCGCGAAACCGGTTACGAATTCCGGGCGTCCGCCGCGCGTTCTTCACGCCCGGAAACCGGAGAGCAAGCGCGGTCAGTGCACGATGTGTCACCAACAGCACTACATTATGTTCTGTGACGCGTTCAAGGCCAAAACGGCGTCGGAGAGAAGAAAGCACGTCGAAGCAAACCAGCTGTGCTACAACTGCCTTGGGAGGCACAGGGCAAGCGAGTGCCCGTCGAAGAAGACGTGCTCGTCGTGCGGCGAACGGCATCATTCGCTTCTCCATCTCGCGGGCAACACCTCCGAGGTCACCAGATCGTCGCTCGCTGCAAACCGAAGCGCGGGGCCGCACCGGCAGTGCTTCTCGCGACCGCGCGCGTTCGAGTGGCCGACAAATTCGGAGCCCTGCACGCCGTGCACGCCTTGGTGGATCAGGGTTCCGAAATCACGCTTGTGGCCGAATCGCTAGCGCAGCGCCTGCAGCTGGCCCGCGCACCTACCTCCATCGCTATCGTCGGCATTGGCGGGCGATCCTCGGGCGCTCGGGGCCAGGTTGAGCTCGCGCTCTCGCCGCTGCGCGACGGCCCGCCCTTGCAGATCTCGGCCATTGTGCTGGACCGGCTGACGACGACCAGCGGCGGCCTCCGTGCGGACCGGCATTCCTGGCATCACCTCGACAACCTGGAGCTGGCCGACCCGGACTTCTTCGCCGCCGATCCAGTAGAGCTTCTCCTCGGCGCCAATGCCTGAGCGGACATCCTCCAGCCAGGTCTCCGCCGCGGAGGATGCCACCAACCTGTGGCACAAAAGACGACGTTGGGTTGGATCCTGTCAGGCGCCGTCGGCATCACGGCCGCCGCGTGGACCGCCCGCACATACCATTGCTGCGGAGACGATGGCCTCCACTCCCTGGTGCAGCAGTTTTGGCGGCAGGGGAAGTGGACGCCACCACTGCGCCACTCACCGTCGCCGAGAAGGAAGCCGAGGAACACTTCGCCCGGACGCATTCACGAGACGACAGCGGCCGCTTCGTGGTCCGACTTCCGCTCACTCCGCCGTTATCGGACCTTACGGGGACGAAGTTTGCTGCCGCCCACCTGCTCGGGCAAATGGAGCTGAGGTTTGCCCGTGACGAGCAACTGCGTCGTCTGTACGCTGACTTCATGCAGGAGTACGAGGCCCTGGGGCACATGTCCCTCGCACGGCCGGGCACAGCAATGCCCTCCGAGTGCTTCCTGCCTCACCACGGCATGATGCGCAAGGCAAGCTCCTCGGCCAAGATACGAGTCGTCTTCAACGGTTCGTCGACCGTGGCGTCCGGCGCGAGCCTCAACCAGCACCTCAAGGTGGGACCAAACCTCTTGCCCGCCTTGGATGACGTGCTGCTACGGTGGCGAGTGCACCGATTCGTGCTGGCGAGCGACATCGAGAAGATGTATCGCCAGATACTTGACGCTCCTGAAGACCGCCACCTGCAAAAAATCCTCTGGCGTCAAGACGACAACATAGCTCCGAAGGAATACGAGTTCAACACGGTCACTTACGGCCTGGCGTGCGCCCCGTTCTTGGCTATCCGCTCCCTTCGGTAACTCGCCAGCGACGAGGAGGCCCTCTTCCCCCATGGATCAGCGGTTCTGCGCCGAGACGTCTACGTGGACGACATTCTCATGGGCGCACCCACCATCGAGGAAGCCATGGACTCCAGCGGCAACTGACGGAGCTGTGCACGGCGGGCGGGTTCCCGCTGAGGAAGTGGTCGGCGAACGAGCCCCGCCTGCTGGACCACATCCCAGCGGAGCACCGGACTCAGCGCGACTGACTGTCCTGGACTCCACAGGAGAGTCACGCTACTCTCGGCCTCCAGTGGCACCCAGGCATCGACTGCTTCTCCTTCTCCACCAGGTTCATCGCGGTGCCAGCGTTCACGAAGCGGTCCGTTCTCTCGCTGACGGCCCGCCTATTCGACCCGCTGGGCTGGCTGGCACCGACCGTGATCTGGGCGGAAATCCGGTTCCAGTCCACGTGGTTGAAAGGCTTGGATTGGGACGCACCACTGGGCGACACCGACGCACAGCTGTGGAGCAAGTTCGCCGACGATCTCCCGAGGCTGGAGGAGATCCGCGTCCCGCGGTTCATTCGCCTCAGCGCAGCATGCGCGCGGGTCGAGCTGCACGGCTTCGCGGACGCGTCCGAGCGGGCCTACGCCGCCGTCATCTATGCGCGAACGGAGACCTGCAATGGACAAAATCACATGTCATTAATTTCAGCAAAAACCAAGGTGGCGCCGTTGAAGACGGTGACTCTACATCGCTTGGAGCTCTGTGCGGCCTCTCTCCTCACAAGGCTGGCGGTACGCGTGCGGCGGGTTCTCGGGGCGGGGGACGCGCCCGTTCACCTGTGGTCCGACTCAACCGTCGCTTTAGGCTGGATCCGCGGCCACCCGTCACGCTGGAAGACGTACGTCGCCAACCGGGTCACCGAAATCTAGATCACGTTGCCTGGGGCCCAATGGCACCCCCTCCCTGGGACAAAAAACCCCGCCGACTGCGCATCGCGAGGCATCTCCCCGACCGAGCTGGTCACCCACCCGCTCTGGTGGAAGGGCCCACCCTGGCTGAAGGAGGACCGGACATCGTGGCCGGACTCCCGCGACGAGGTACTCGCCGAGCAGCTGCCGGAGGAGCGCGTTAGAGCGCTCGCTGCCACCGCGCCAAAGGCGGAGGCGATCGAGCCAGAGGAGCTGACTCGTTTCTCCTCGCTGAACCGGCTGTTGCGGGTAACCGCCTGGTGCAGGCGATGGAGGCACCGAGTGGCGGCTCTGCGGGGGCCCCTCGCCACGAAGCTGCCCCTAGCCACGGGCGCCCTTTCGGCGGCGGAGTGGGACGATGCTCGCCTGTCGTGGATCCGGGCAGTGCAGGCTGCAAAATACAGCGAGGAATCAGAAGCGCTCGCACGGGGAGCCCTACTATCTAAGAGCAATTAGCTGATCAAGCTTACCCCGTTTTTAGATCCTCAAGGAATCCTCAGGGTGGGTGGACGTCTCAAGCATTCCCTCCTGGCCTACGACGAGCGACATCCGGTGATCCTGCCAAGCTCGTCGCACTTCACGCGGCTCGCCATCGAGGCCTGTCACCGGCGAACACTGCACGGCGGCGTGCAGCTCATCCTCGGGTCCATCCGACAGCAGTATTGGATACCCCGAGGGCGACAGCTCGTCAAGGAGGCGATCCGACGGTGCGTCACCTGCGTCCGATAGCGGGCGGCCTCGCAGCAGCAGATCATGGGGGATCTGCCACGCCTCCGAGTCACGCCGGCGAGGCCATTCCTGAGCACCGGCGTCGACTATGCCGGTCCCATACAACTGCGCACAACGAAGGGGCGCGGACATCGCGCACACAAGGCCTTCATCGCGGTCTTCGTGTGCCTCAGCACGAAGGCCGTACACCTGGAAGTCGTGTCCGACTACTCGGCGGACGCGTTCTTGGCCGCCCTGCGGCGGTTCACAGCTCGGCGGGAACTCTGTCGCAGCCTGCACAGCGACTGCGGCACGAACTTCGTCGGGGCCGATACACAACTCCGAGCGTTCTTCACCGCCAGCAGCCCGGAGCAGCGGAAGATCGCCGACCAGATGGCCAACGAGCGGATAAGGTGGTGCTTCAATCCACCGGCAGCACCCCACTTCGGCGGACTTTGGGAGGCGGCGGTGAAGTCCTTCAAGCATCACCTCAGGAGAGTGCTAGGGGAATCGACCCTCACCTATGAGGAGATGAGCACTTTCCTCGCGCAAATCGAGGCCTGCCTAAATTCCAGGCCGCTGCAGGCGATGTCCGACGATCCGGACGACTTGGCGGCCTTGACTCCGGGGCACTTCCTCGTGGGATCAGCGCTCAACGCCATCCCAGAGGCCAGCTTCGTGGACGTGCCGATCGGCCGCCTCTCTCGCTGGCAATTACTCCAGAGGATGCGCGACCACTTTTGGGACAGGTGGTCGCAAGAATACCTCCACACGCTGCTCCAACGGCCCAAATAGTGGGCCACCAACGAGGAGGTGCATGTCGGGCGACTTTGCCTCATCCGGAGCGACAATGCGCCGCCAAAACGATGGCGTCTCGCCCGGATCGCGAGCGTGCACCCGGGAGCCGATGGGCGGATTCATGTGGTCACCCTCCGCACCGCGTCATCCGAGCTGACGCGCCCGATCGCGAAGATCGTCCTCCTGCCGGAAAGCCGCTCCGACGAGCAGGAGAACGAGCCCGCGCACCGCGTGTAATGGGTCCTCCGACGGGCTGCGAAAAAAAAACATATTTCTTTGTTAATAAATTCTCCGCGAATAATCAAGAGAATAATTCTTGAGACACGGTATGATGCAAACATTTCATGTAAATATCTCCCTTGTATTTTACAACACCGAGAGAATTTGTGAACTGAAGCTTTAATATAAGAGAGAAGGAATACTTAAATTGTTTTTATAGAATATAATCATCTCAATCCATTCATGATGGTTAGCTTTAATCGAGTACTGTGGCTTTATAATCGTCATATATCTCTCTATTTCAATTCATTTATTTTCTTCTTTTCCAAAAAGGGTTCAGTGTGCGTCAATTTACACAAATTATGATCTTAAAATTACCTTGCATTCCTTGTAGCCTCTCGCATAGTCGATCAGCTGTGACGTTCCAGCGCGCGCTCCCGCGTCTCGCTCCCTGCGTCCACGAGCCAGGAGTGGAATTCGGCGTCACGCGGCTCAAGTAAGGCTAGGCGAGCCTCGCGCTGTTTCTCCTGCGCTGGGAAACATAATTAGCGCCACCGATGCGATCAAACAACTCATACTCACCGATCACTGTCTCACGCCACGATATCTCCGCCTCGCTCCCGTCTCGTCTCGGCGGACACTCCGATGCACCGTAGCACTCCGACACGCACTGCACACTTCTCGCGTATCGACCACACGTGTCGCCGATCGACCACGTGCCGTGGATCATACGCGAGCATCGTGCGTAACTCGCGGCGCCGTTCATTCACGGCCAGTCGCAGGGCCGCGCCATACGGGGGCCCACGGGGCGCTAACCAGCGGCGTGCTATGTCGCCGGAGTTTCGGCGAGGCGGGCGGGATGTTTGAGATTGAGCGTCCCCAAAGGGAGCGCTCGGAAATTGGCGCGTTCGCGGCCATCTCGCGCGGCGCACGGCGCGCCGCAAATCAGAGCGCGCGTCAACAGTTGCGCTACGCGAATCACGCCAGGCCCGTGGCGTCGCTCGGGCCGTTCGAAGCGGGCCACGCAGCGGTCACCCGGGAGAGCCTAAATCAAAAACAAATGGGAATAACAACGTTCAATTTTCAATAATCATTGCAAACAACAAACGGCGCGATCTTATGAGACAAACACGTAGAATGTTCTAGAATCACCAAAAGAACGATTGTATAAAAGCTCTCTCGGGGAACCGCCGGGCGCACTCGATCGAGATTTATCCGAGACAGTGTGTGAATATCGTTAAACTCTCGCGCAAGAAAAGTCGCTCGCTTTTTCATTTCGTACTCTCGCTTACGAAACGCGAAGTTTCCGAGTCGAACAAAAGAGATTCTAGTCGCTCGCGATTAATCTCTCGCAGTTGAAACGCGCCGCTCATTCCGTCGCTCGCGGAATCGCGCCGTTTTGCCGTCGCTCGCGGTGTTCACGATACCTCCGCCGCTCGCGGAGAGCATCTTTGCGCGTCCGGCACAAACGCGATCTCGCAGGGCTCCTCTCGCCCACGTCCACTTCTTTCTCGCACAGTCTACGAGTTGATTTTCAAGAGAATGCCCGACGGTGACGTATATACTGACGATGATAATATTAACCCGTAGTAACCACACCAGTGCAAAGAACCCCGCACTAATCATATGGAAAATCTGTCCCGGTCAAATCAATTGGTTTTTACATATGTTGTAGCTTAT
>JAXRKO010000441.1:0-21458 GCA_037039905.1 Formica aserva
AATTTCGCGCCAATTTGGATTACAAGTCATAGTAACGAAGATATCTGGTTTTCCATATTTTCGAACAATAGCCATCGCATCTTGATAATGTTGCAACATATTACGCGGTGAACCCACAAATGTCGATGGAAGTATAATCATTTTTCCAATATGAGCATCGTTATTATTGGCGGCGTTTGCTAAATAATCAATTAATCCTTGATAAGTCTCAGCTCGCAATTGTTTTTGATTCTGTTTACAATAATTAATTCGATCTTTTTCAATTTTTATATAACTATCTACAAGCCATTGCTGAAATAATCGTCTTCCCATGACGAAAATATTAAAATTATCACGTATAGCTATTCGATATTTTACGTATGCAGCTCTACTTATTCGTTTATTATTATTTTTGCGTTGTAAATTACCATGCCAACCTTGATTACCGTATGGGTAATATAATGGATAAATCCATGGTTCTACATTTGGATCCATCGTACTGACTTGCTGTAATGTTTTATTATTTTTATTATAAATTGTCACGTAAGTTTCCGGAATTTCACCATCTGCCGTAGTAGAAAAAACAGCTGCAACTTCATTTACCTTTTGCACATTGTATCGGCCACGATCGATACCCTTTTTTGTCAAAAATCCCAATTGTAATTCACGTATACTGTTATTTTCAGTTGTTTGCTGTTGCATTTGAATTTCTTCGTGCATCATTCGATAAGATTGTGCGAAAATGTTATTCGTACGCATCATATTATCTATTGAATGTAAAATTTCTTCATCAAGATTCGAATTTCGATGTAACCGACACTCTGTCGCTTCATTATTATCCACGATAAAGAGTTGACCATAACTTGGCATTTCGTTAGATGCCGGATACAACGCGGAATTAATTTGATAATAAATTTGTCCTTGAATTTTAAAACAATAAGGTCCACGTCTTTGAGCATTAAAATCTAATATGTTTGCATTAAAAGACGCAAATGAAAATATATTATTATATCCACGAATACGATTGTAAAAATGTTTTGATTTTGGATGATTTTCAATAAACAATTCATAAAGTTCATGCGGAGGTTGAGGTATAGGATTTAACTCAACAGTCCCATGGCTACAACAATCGTTAAACGAGTTACCTTTATTAGCTACTTTTTCAGAATTGAAATGTTTTGCACCGCAATGTTCGCAATATAAATTCATTTCTCCTATATAATGTTCTACAATATTTTCTAATTGAATAATATGAGATGTATTAATGTTCGTGTATCCTTTTTCTAAAGCTCGAGTTCTTTCAATCCACTTTACTTTTCTATTTTTATCAAGTATATTAGAAAGTATTGATTTTGATTTTAATGTTTCATCATCTATAATAATATTTTGTGATGATAATTCATCTAAATTAATACAATTTTCAAATTTGTTTTCATCTAAATTTATTAATCTATTTGATGTGCTAGGTATGAAAGAAATAATATTGCTATTTAATGAAGTTCCCATACTTGAATTATGAATATTTCGAATTATTTTAATATCATTGTTAACATTAAACAATTTCATACCATCATTTATCACATTAATTTCATTATTATTTTTAATCATAGAAACATTTGTACCAATCGCTTGCGACGCAGTGGTAACTGTTTCATTTGGTGGATATACTACTTTTATAAGTGAAGTGGAAACATGAGAATCTGTTACTATGTTTTTCGAAAAATTTGCAGAAGTTTGCGTTACATTTGAATAAATTTCATCGGTATTTGACAAAGATTGAGAATCTTTCTTAAGCGTCATTCGCTTTGCTTCCCGTCTCTTAGCTTGAGATTTTGCTTTTTTTTCTCGTTTATTACGTTGATACTCCTCTTCTTCTTCAACCGATCGAATTATCTTTCTACGAGGCATAATTATTACTTAAATAATTTTAATTAAAATTATATATCAAAATAATAATAATAAATTTTTTCATACGTATTATTAAAATATATAGATTAATTTTAATTAATTAAAGGTTATGTAAATCTTGGTTTTTAATATATAAAATTTAACTTGTAAATAATAAAGGATAAAGTAATTAAAATAATTAAGTATAAACATACATTAATATATTATGAACTTAATTTAATAATAATTCAATTCAACTTTATTTCTGTTTGAAATTCATCTAATATAAAATCAATCCAATATAATCTCAAGTTTATTTAATATCAATTTAGGTCAATATCAATTTAAGTTAATATCAAATTAATACAATATTAAATCAATTAATTATATATTAAGTCAATTTCAATAATATCAAATTCAATTCAATATTAATTTATAATAAAATTAATTTATTTAATTTCAGTATTAATTTAATTCAATATTTTAATTTAGTGTTTAATAATTTAGTATAAAAAATTAGATAATTATATTAATATATTAATATATATAATATATATCAAATTAGTTTAATTATATTTCAATTGGACAATAATTTCAAAATCAAAGATAATTTCAATCTAATAATTTAATAAAAATTAATTTTAATTCAATAATTCAAGTCAATTTAATAAAAATTAATTTTAATTCAATAATTCAAGTCAAATCAATTTCAACTCAATAATCCAAGTCAAAACCAATTCAATTCAAGTCAAAGCTAATTTCAAATCAAGTCAAAGCCAATTTCAATCCAAGTTAAAGCCAATTTCAATCCAAGTCAGAACCAATTTCAATCCAAGTCGGAGCCAATTTCAATCCAAGTCAAAGCCAATTTCAATCCAAATTAAAACTAATTTCAAATCAAGTCAAAGTCAATTTCAATTTACGTTAAAGCCAATTTTAATCAAATAATTAAGGTCAAGTTCAATCTATTATACTTAGTTTATTTTTCATAACTTATTATCCCATTGGGTATCTGAAAAAGAAAATAATAAATATTAATAATCGTGTACATAATTTAATATACATCTCATTTTTATGATATTTTTAATCACTTTTTAAAATAATCAGTATATACAGGGTAGGTCATTTTAATGTTCCAACCTAAATATCTTTCTTTTTTACACCTTTTACAAAAAAATGTTTCAAAAAAAAGTTATATGGTTTTAAAGGGGACATAAAATGGTGTTAATGATTTGACCTTCGATAGTCGTTTGAAAGTCACGTGAAAGTCACCTTCAATTTCTTAAATGGAATTCCCTATTTTTCATTGCATATTCTTGTAGCTTACTTCGAGTGCTTTTCAAAACACTACAATAAAATGTTTTTGCGTTAAGTACCTTCCGAGTAATAAGGCTTAACAGTTCCAGTATTTTGATACAAAACACAAAATATCTCGTAAAACATTCAATTTTCGGTAATATAATCTTAATATTTTTATATACAAAATAATGAGACAAATCAATTGGTATAAAAAAAAAAAAACACTTGATTTTAAGAAAAAGTATGCAGCTGCATATTGCAATTACATATTTTTTTTTTTTTTAAATTAACTATGTGTTTTCTTTATACCAATTCATTTATCTTGAAAATATTTTTTATTAAGCACTTTTCGAATAATGAGGCTTCAAAGTTTAGTATTTTGACATAAAATACAAAATATCTTGGAAAACATTCAGCTTTCGGTAATCTTACCTTAATACTTTTATGCACAGAACAAGTCGATTTAATTGGTGTAAAGGAAACATATAATTGATTTGAAAAAAGATTGTAATTACAACATGCAACTGCATATTTTTCTTATTATTATTAATATTCTGTGCATAAAAGTATTAAGATTAGATTATAAAAAACTGAATATTTTATATATTTTGTATTTTATGTAACTCGAAAAATACTAAACGAAAAAATATTTTATTATAGTGTTTTGCAAAGCTCTTGAGGTAAGTTACAAGAATATTCAAACAAAAATATATAGTTCCATTAAAAAAATTACTTTGACCTTCGAATCTCTCAAAAAATGTCCTTAAAAAATTTTTTCTGTTATTAACCCTTCGAACAGTACATCTTTTTCCTTAGACATTTTTTTGTATCAAAGATAAGTACGAAATTAAAGATGCTCGATTTAAGTGGATTACTTTGTAAACAGGATAAGACATTTAACTTAATAAACCTAAATAACTCGAAAATAAATAATTTTAGAGAAAAATGTTTCAAACAAAAATTGTTTAGTTTGAAAGGGACATAAAATGGCGTCATTGATCTGATTGATTTGGGTCAACGTAAAGTCATATAAAGGTCAACTGTATTTTTTTGAGTAAAATCCCCTATTTTTCATTGCATATTTTTGTAGTTTATTTAGAAAGCTTTTTAAAAGTATTATAAAGTAATTTTTCAATATGTGCTTTTCGAATTTTGACATAAAATACAAAATATCTTGTAAAACATTTAAATTTCAATAATTTTACTTTAATAAAAAAAATGTTTCAAACAAAAGTTGTAGGGTTCGGAGGGGGCCACATGACAAAAATATGGATTTGACCTTGAGCGACCTTTTCAAGGTGAGGTCAATGTGATCGACGTTTTCGTAAATGGAACCCCCCTTTTTTATTACATATTCTTGTAGCTTATCTCGAGAGCTTTTCAAAACACTATAATAAAGTATTTTCTCATTAAGTACTTTTTGAGTTATTTTATATCTTAATCTGACATATTTTGATATAAAAGATAAAATATCTCGTAAAATATTTAGTTTTCGATAATCTTACTGTAATACTTTTATGTACAGAATAATGAGACAAATCAATTAGTATAAAAAAAAATAATTGTTTTTAAGAAGAAGTATGTAATTATTTACAATGTATTTTTTTAAACAATTATTTGTTTTTTTTATACCAATTGATTTGTCTTATTATTCTGTACATAAAAGTATTACGGTAAGATTATCGAAAACTAAATATTTTACGAGATATTTTATTTTTTATATCAAAATATGTTAGATTAAGATATAAAATAACTCAAAAAGTACTTAATGAAAAAATACTTTATTATAGTGTTTTGAAAAGCTCTCGAGATAAGCTACAAGAATATGCAATAAAAATAGGAATTCCCATTTAAAAAACGGAAGTTGACCTTCAAATGACCTTGAAGATGATCTTTAATGTCAAATCCAAGATCACTATTAAATAGCCCCCTTTGTTCCCTACAACTTTTATCCGAGTCGTTTTCCTTCAAACGTTGATCCTGAAAAGTTATGAGGGTGGAACTTTTAAAATGGGACACCCTGTATATACACCTCACTCTTATACCTATATAGCTCATCACTTATGTATATATACATGGTGTCCCAGAATTCGCAGACACGGAATGCACTGCGTGATTATTCGTGCCAAAAGAAACAACTTTTTTCTCTGGCAAAATTGCGTCTGAACAATACTTTTTAAATGAGAACAACTTTGGCTGCGTTCCGTTTCATGCATGATGCGCATGATGCATTACTTATCTTTGTTGTTCACCGAATGTTAAATAAGGATAAGTTATGCATTATGCGCATCATGCATGAAACGGAGCCCAGCCTTTAAGATAACGAATGAGCGCTCTAGGTTACGCATGAATCAGGGACGGTACGCGGATAGCACGTAAGCGTGTTACGCTCTTTTACTATTTCGCTAAAAATTTTATAAGAACTGTGCATGATATCTAAATATCGGTATTTTAAATAAAACACTTCATAAAAGAACATTTTCTAATTGATATCACCAAAGCAACAACTGAAAGTAAAATAAGTAGATTAGATAACACATGAATAATTTTGATCCAAGATTATTGTTCCAACATTCTAAAAATGTTTGTGGCTCTGAAAAGGGCCGATTAAATGTTTAATAATGTCTAATTTTTTTATGTTGCTATTGCAAAACGAAGCTGTTCTTTCAAATCTTCTTTCGAGATAATGTCTCGCCCGTCTATAATATTTAGATATTATGCATAGTTCTTATAAAATCTTTAGCGAAATAGTAAAATAGCGTAGACACACGCTCACGCACGCCGTGCGCGCGCCGCCCCTGATTCTTGTATAACCTAGAGCGCTCATTCGTTAGTTTAAAGTTGCTCTCATATTTAAAAAGTATTGTTCAGATGCAATTTTGCCAAAGAAAAAAGTTGTTTCTTTTAGCACGGACAATCACGCTGTGCCTTCCGTGTCCGCGAATTCTGGAACACCCTGTATATATATATACCTGTATATATATATATATATACCTCACTCTTTATCGTTCCTTCTTTTCTTCTCTTTTCTTCCTTTCTTAATTATATATCTATATTTTTCTCTGTTTCTATCCCTGTATTTCTGGTGTCTTCTCACTTATTGAACAAATTTCTTCTCTTCTTCTTTTTCTTTTCTTTGTCTTCTTTAACTTTGAAACCTTAAGTACGAGATACATAACACATACATTTTTAAACATGTACAAAAGAGTAAACTGATATATAAATTTAAATATTTTCGTAATACATATATACCTCGCTCTTTATCGTTTCTTTTTCTCTTCTCTTCCTCTTTCTCTCTTATATATCTATATTTTTCTCTCTTTCTAACCCTGTCAATAAAATATATCAATCAAATATCATCAATAAACTAATCAAGTTTATTAAACATCAATCAAATATCATTAATTATTCAATACAATTTATCAAATATTATTAATTAGCTAATCAATGTTGTCAAATATTAATCAAATATCAAACATCATCATCAGCTAAATAATCCATTTGTATCATTAATATATAATATTAATATATTTATTATTTATATATTATTTATATCCATATAAAATAATAATTAACTCGATATCTTTAAATTATTTAAATTAAAATAATACTAACGTGAAAATGATAAATTTATGAATAATCTGAGAAAAACCAAGCAATATATGAATTTATTTGAAAACGACAAATAAAATTATCTATTTCTTATAACTTTAAAAATGTTTCCAAAGTTTTTTTATAAGTTTTTATATATGAAGTTCTTATATACCAAAATCGTATATAAAATAATGATAATAATAATGATTATAATAATGATATTTAACTAAACAAAACATAA
The DNA here is from genome assembly GCA_037039905.1 of Formica aserva. Lineage (NCBI taxonomy): Eukaryota > Metazoa > Arthropoda > Insecta > Hymenoptera > Formicidae > Formica > Formica aserva. The sequence goes on from JAXRKO010000441.1 coordinate 7,001, forward strand.
GTAATAAAAGTAGACGAAAAAGACAAATACAGCCAATTTATATAATCTATAGCTAGTATAACTTGATACAGCAATTGATATGTTAAATCAAACAAAAAGTATTAATATTTATTTGTTGTACCTGTAATTCTGCTGAATTTTTTCTTGATATTTTTATTTACTGTTAGATTTTTCTTTAATTAAAAATTACTTTTCGCACTTTAAGTAACGCTTTTATCAACCAACGTTTTTTGTTGTTATATGTTTGTTATCATATGTTTATTCATATGATACGTTAATATATTGACTGTCACATTGATTTCCTCTGATTATTCAATACTTTATCCGAGTTGGAATCATCAAAAATGCTGAGTATTGATATTTATTTGTTATATCTGTAATTTGTGATTCTCTATAATTTTTTCTTGAATAACATCTATTAACCTGTCATTTTTGAAATGCTATACGCCAATACGCCATAACAAATCGTATAAACAAATACGATATTTGCATCTCTTCATTTTATTGAATACAACTGTTTTTATGAATATATATTTCCATGGAAACATAAATAAACAAATATAATAGCTACGTAGTTAAGAGTAAGATGCCAAAAAAAATTAATAAGAAGCAAAGCAGAGGTAACATCTGGATAAACATTTTAAATTTATTTAATACATTATTAATTTAAAACGTATTTATTATACATACATGATATCGTTTAATAATAACAAATAATAAATAATAGATTTAGCAGCTCAAAACGAAATGGAGAATATTGAAAAAAAAATAGAGAAAATTATACAAGAAACTTTATCAAATGATAAAGTAAAACAGTCAACAATCTTACAAAAGTCAACAATGTAAGTTTTTAGTTTTGCATATATTTTTCCACATTTCATCATTACATTCTTGTATATCCTTCTCTTCCTTTTTAGCATTCTATCTGTTTCTTTATCTCTTTATCTTGTTTTTCCATCTATATTTCTGTATCTCCATTTCTCTCCCTCTAGCTCTATCTGTCTGTCAATTTATGTGTTCCTTTATTTCTCTATCTTCCTATTTCTCTATCTCTTTGTCTGTCTCTTTACCTCTATGTTTGTTTCTCTGCCTATCTATTTGTTTCTCTACCTATCTGTTTATCTGCCTATTTTGTTATTATCTATGAATAACTTTAAAATTAATTTTCAAAACAAATAGAAATTCAAATGAATTCCAAATTTTAAATATTGACGATGAGCCAGAAACTGCATGTTTTTCTTCGGATAAAATGTTAGAATCAATCCAATTGGAAGATTCTACTGTGTAAGTTAAAATGTATATAATATCACAATATAAAGTTTTTTTAATAAAAATTTAGATAAAACATATTAAAAATTGTTTATAAATCATACTTAATTAATATTTTAAGAAATTTTTAAGAAATTATATATAATGCATTTTAATAAATTTTTCAGTGAATTAATTGGTTATGTAGATGAAATAGATGGGCCAAAAATTGTTGGAAAAAATCAAAATTACAGATTGTTAAAATTTATATTAAATAACAATAGTAAACATAGAATCCAAGTAGTAGCATGGAACAAAGAAATAGAGAAAGTGGAATTCCATTTGAAACCCAATTATGTAAGTAATTAAACAGTAACTTAAAAAAAAAAGTAATATTTTTTTAAAATTAATATGTAATAATATTAACGTATGTTACAAGCGTAATTGTATACTTTTTATTTTTTACGCAAACATAAACACACATATATAATGTTATATAAAATTATTTATGAATAGAATTTTATAAAATTATTACGAGATAAACGAGTATTAATATTTATAGATTATCCATATTGACGGAGGTAAAGCAAAGAAGCCCAAAGTAGCTGAATTCAATCACGGCACTTTATCATATGAAATAATAATCCAACAGAATACTATAATTAATAATATAGGAGCATATGATTTAAAATTTAACATAGAAAGAAAGAAATGTCACCAATTGATAGAAATGAAAGATATTCCAGAATTTTTAAATAAGTTTATACGTAAGTAATATTTCATTATATATAAGTTACACAAAAAAACATGTTGATCGTATAATATTTCTTTTTACTTTATTATTATTTGGAAATTATATTATAAAATGAAATAAAATGTATTTTAAGATGTACGAGGATTTATCAAAACAAATTTTAATTTCGCAAGAATCAATTATAAAAGTTACGGATGCGGTTCAATTACGGATGGAACATATAAGTTGGAAGTACAAATTAATGAGTTTGACGAAAATGTTTACGAAAAAGGCCAACATATAGAAATAAAGGGATATGTTAAAATTAGAAGTAAGAGATATATAAAATATGTAATTTTTCAAATATGTAAAAATTATCTACACTATTTATATTATATGTTAATTATTTACACTATTTTTATTAACATTGTAAATTTCTTTAACAGACGACATATTGTATCTGGATGTAGAAAAAATGTCGGATATAGAATATTTAGACGATGAAAAAATGCCATTTATAAATCTCTTAAGTGGATCAAAAACATTTATAAAAAGGCCTCATACACAAGATGACTGTGAAATTGTCCAAAAAATTATTAAAAAATAATGTTAAATAATGTTTGATGTATTGATTATTATTATTATTGTTGTAATTATAATTATTATCTTACAATAAGAATATTTATTGTGTTACAAACAATTACTTATTAAAAAATAATGTTAAATAATGTTTAATGTTAAATTATATATTGATTATTATTATTATTGTCGTAATTGCTATAATTATTATCTTACAATATAGGATATTAGAATAAGAATATTTATTGTGTTACAGATAATTAATTAATAAAATACATACATTACATATATGTATAAGCATATTCTATCTGTATTTTGATTTCGTGATTGATACAGAATTATTTTATACATAAAGTATTAGACTTGTTTTTTCATAATTTTTATTTTTTTAATCTATATTGTTTTTTTATATTGCATTCCATGTTTAAAAAAAAATATATTCTAGTAAGTTTTTAAACAATTTCACAGTTGTCTTCTGTCATGATTGCGTAAAATATATTATGTATAAACGAATTAATAAAATCTGATATATATATCTTTTATAATAATTAATTCTGGTGTTAAAATTCAAATTGAATGCTCCGATATTATTTATTATAGTATTCTGTTATATTATTCAACGTTATAACTTCAAATGAACTTATAATGAACTATGATTGAATTTTGAAACTTGACTCATACTGTAACGAAATGTCATTGACATCAAGATCTCCACAACAAGTTCGTATAGTAACATTTGCTCGTCCGCTCTTTGACTATCTTTTCGCCGACTGGAGTGAGACATAAGCCTGAGAATCGAGCGTCCAGTCGCAAGATGTTTATCAGTCCCTGTATATATATATATAAAATTTTCATATAGTTATACTGTAATATACTTCCTATTTCTCTCACTCATAAATTAATACATCACACAAAATATTACAAATAAACATTTGATTACTAAAATTATGTAACTGAATATTTTTTTAATAAACTCAAAATAAATAATTTTCTCTGCACATTAATATAATAAAACATTTAAACATTAATGTATATATATTTAACATTACATTATATTATAGAAATATCTATTATTATTATATTATATATTTAGATTTATTTTTATTTTATTTTTTTTAAATTATATGTATATACATCAGAACACTAACATCAGTTACCAAAAAGCACTTACTGGTTGATGTCTGTGGCTGCAAACCATAGGTGGCAGTTGAGAAATGTTGCGAGGCAGATTCAAGATTAGTGGGTTGCAATTCCACAGATTCTTGCGATGGTACATTAAGAGCAATGGGTGATTATATAGCTTGAGCTTGAGAAGATACTTGACTCATAGTTTGCTGCGCTTAAACTTTGGGTTGATCTGTTGATGCTACAGATTGTCCACCACTTTGAATAGTAGGCCGATAAGTCTTTTGACATAATCAGTTTCATTCTTAAAATTCATTACTGCATTACGTAAAAATCGATTTGGAATAAGAGTCTCCAGTGATACATCTTTCTCTTTACAATCTGGGCATTCATGTTCTTCAGATTTTAACAGAAATGTGTGAATACCTGTTATACAAGAGAAAAATACAGTTATAAACAGCATAATCCTACATAGATAAGTATAAAAAAATGCGCATTAATCGTCTATAATTTATGATAAAAGATTTATATTCGTCACAAAAGGAATTTCCACAACATGGAAACATCACTGCATCTGTCAGAAAGTCTTTGCAAATATTGCATAACAAATCTTCTGGTATCTCTGGTTTCTCTATCACAGGTTCTGGATCTTGTGAAAATGGTGGTCCTTCCTTCTTGCCTTTTTTTTTTATATATATATATATTTTGCTTTATATGTATGTATATTGTAATATTTTCTAGAGATATTATAATATATATTTATATAATTAAAACTTACTGATCAATAGCAGGAACAGCATAGTGTGCTGTAGGTGTCATCATAGCACCAAGTACCAAAGGTCCCTCAACAGATACCATAAAACTTCTGGGAATACTATGCTTTTCTTAATTTCAATCAGTTCCTGATTTGTACCCAATGGACAGTTTTTTATCCAATGTCCAGGTTGATGGCATTTATAATAACGATAATTTGCAGGTACATCACCAGTTTGATTAGATCCACGAATTTTCATATAACTGTTTAAATATTAAATATATATATATATATATATATATATATATATATATATATATATATATACATATTTATATTGCAATAAATTGAGTAACAAATTATACCCATTAAAATAATAAAATATATAAAATTGTATACTTTGAGGGATCATAGTCTTCAGTTGATTGTGTCGTCATTGCACGAATTTTTTATCTTCCTCTGAACCATCTAATCTTGTGAGATTTACAGCTCCGTTCTAATTAGCTTCATCCTTTAAATTACTAAATGGAGGGGTTTCATTTCGATCCCAAGAATATTTTTGTTGTATTATTAACAGAACTCTTGCAACAATAAAGCTAGTATTTCTAACAATTAATACATTATCTGTGTAATCTATAGAAAATAGTATAATTATTAAATATTATTGACTAAATATATTATCAATATTCTATTATACAGATTATAATCTTAATAGATAAAATTAATTATTAAATAACAAATCTTAAACAATCCAATAACAAAATCTAATAATCTTATCCAATAACAAATCTTTTAACACAATATTTCGTCCGCACCTTATTTTTTTTATCGAAAAAAACGCGAAACCGACTCAAGTTTTATTCGCCACTAATCTCATACACGCTATTGAGACCCGTTCTACAATAAGTCATTAGTCGTTAATCGTAAGCAAATTGACCAACCAACCATTCCAAGATTTGGAATAATCGACTGTGGTTGACCAATTTGCTTACGACTAACGACTAACGACTTATTGTAGAACGGGCCTAACCTCGCACGTCCCGACGCGAGTTGTCATAAACTGTCATCATCATCATCGCGAAATTCGCCGCGGTCTCGATCGCCTGGAATCGACCACCAATCACATACGCGGTAAAATGGCAACAATACGTGCGATACATATCGACTCAAAACGCTCATTTCACGCGTCTACATGAGTTTTTTTATATAGGAATACAATAATCTATAAAATATATATTATATAGTTTTTTACAGAAGAAAAAAAAATAGAAATCAAGATTATGATACACGGAGTATCGATAGTAACAGAGCAACAAATCATCAAGTCTAGCAGGCATCCGTCTGACGTATTTTGTATTTATTCACTTTGTTATCTATTATCCTAGTATTATTGATCATCATACAATATTTAATTGCAGATACAATTTTAACTATAATTTAAACATATATATCTACATATGTATATACGCAAGTATAAAATTCTTATAAAGTGGGCGCTTATTAGCCTTGTTGCATTACTGCTGTCACGAGAGGCCAGAAAGCATTTTCAGGCAGTGATGCCAGAATGCCCACGCTAGCAACACGCAACCGTAGTGGAGGGGATACGCACACAAGCGAAAACCGTGTACATGGTTTTCGCTTGTGTGCGTATCCCCTCCACTACGGTTGCGTGTTGCTAGCGTGGGCATTCTGGCATCACTGTTTTCAGGCCGTATTTCGGCCGTAAGCGATACGCTAGAGGAACAAGGATAGCACGCGATTGTCGCTCCTTGTCTGACATTATCTCCCAACAATCGCATCCGTGTGCTCAACGTATCGGTGTGTGCCTTCACGGACGCTACACACATACGCAATGAAAGAGAGACGGAGACAGCGCAATCATCTCTCTTTGTCAAACGATCAGTGTACTACCAGCATCGAAAAGTGGATGTAGCATGGATATGACCAAAATCGAAAAGTGGATGTAGCACGAACATGAACCAATCGGCTGTTTTATCGGCTCCGAAAGTGGATGTGGCCATGTAGTTCCAAGCGGCGTAAAATGGATGTACGTGACGCTAGTGTACGACCTAGAAAAAGCGTCACACGAAAAACGGCAGCGTGGCGACTCTCATTCTTCTCTCTGGTAGACGCCGCTTAAGATTTTTTATTAATTTAACGATTTTCCAACGAGATTAATAATCAGAATAGTTATTAAACATTGATATGATCGTTGGATGGATTATCGTAATTTTTCGTTGATTTAAATTTAAAATTTTTGTATTGATTTTTATAAAAAATCGCATATTGTAGCACTTATTGACAAATTTGACAAGAAAAATGCATTGCCAGGGACATAAAAATTTTTACATTTTACTCATGAAACCATAATAATCATTTGATGATTTAAATCTTACTTATTTAAGTTATTTACTAAAAATTATAGCAAAATATTTTTACCTAACTTAAAATCTTCCTGTTTTAGTTTTTTCTATTTTTTGAAATTAATTTTGAGGTATTCATGACCAAAAACTTTTGTCATAAATTATGAAAAATATTAAACTACAACAATTATGAAGACGTTAAAAATCACATTTTGTAATACTTTAATTTTTTTTATCTATTTATTTGATTTTTCAAGCAATATAAACATAAGAATTTTTCTAAGTTTTAATAGTTTCATACTACTATTATACAGCCAAAAATCCTCAAAAGAGAGAGCACAAGTGAATATTATTTTTATTATTCATAATATATTGCTGTATGTTTATTGTGTTACATTATTTTACATAGATACATACATACATACGTATATATATAAGTATTTATAATGCTTATATTTTTCTTTCTTTTTCTTTCCTTCCCTACCCCCTGTCACCTTAGCACTGTTTCTTTTGTTGTTTCCATATTGATATTCTTTCTTTCAAATCGGGCACTGCAATTTCGAAAATAAATATTAATTCGAGATATATTTCTACATGGATAAAAAAACTTACAATAGATTATATATATATTTTAAAATCGGCATAAGATATTAAAAAATTTCAATACGATACGATAGACTTTAAAAGACAGTCAAAAACTATATTATCTATGACGCATCAAATATTTTTCTAATATATTTATGTATATGAAAATGCATTGTTATGAAATGTTACCAATATTTAGACTAAACGAAAGTTGACTTTATCAAAAAAGAGAAAAATATGAACAGTGCATGTATTACTTACTTGGCACGAGCATATCTTCGCTAAGCGGCTGCCGATTGAAAGGATCCGTGGCACTGTTCAGTAAATGTCTAATGATAACTGCTTTGTCCACAACAAAATCAGACGGTAGCTTGACTGGATCCTCCATAAGAGTGTCCATCAATGGATCTCGAAATTCCTCAGGAGCGTCGCCACGCGCGCGATTGTCTCTTGCGATTACCGCCGCACGCTCAGCGAGACCTACGAAACTCTCAATTTCCGTCGTAGTTTTAATGGCGGATCTCTCTAATTCATTTGCAGCGTCGGTGAATAACTCGTTACAAAACAAATGCTGCAAAAATGAATTTATATATATATATATATATATATATATATATATATATATATACACATATATGTGTAATATATGTATATGATATATTATAAAAGATACTCACTTCATCATTGGCTAAAGCAGCCGCAAAATTATCACAGTCAAGATGTAAATATATATCAATCAATTGACTGAATAACTTCTTCGGTTGCCATCCGTATTTTTCCAGTTTTTTCACTGTCAAACTTTCAGACTTAGATCCACACAACTGTTGCAAATTGAAATTCAACATGGCACACAATTGTCCGACTAATTCCGGTCGTAGAAACGGTTCCTTAATGTCGACTGTTAAATAATGAAACATGGCAACTATTTCCTTGGTTAATGTAAGAGAGAATCTGGCTTGGGCCTCGTCCGCCGCCAGCTGTCTCGTTCTCGATTGTTGTTGCTCCTGTGAAATAGCATTCCACGCGATAATGTCGGACATAAATTCCTCCACCTCGAGTATATACTTCAGATGTTCCAGAACCTTCTTGAGCAGGAAGGTGATGTCGTTCATCAATATGTTGATAAACTTGACGAAGTGCTCGCCGTTATTACTCTCATTGACGATAGACGCTCGATGCATCGGGCTATGCCACAACGAATTTAAAATCACACTTATGTGATAACATATTGTAAACTTATCCTTAAATCCGGAACTAATGTGAAGGATTTCAACGTCGGTATAAAACTTCATGAGATACGACGCCAGAAATGGCATCTTGGATATGGGATGTGCCATGAATTGGATGGAATGATTGTGGCCAAAAGTTTCTGTTCCCCTACAAACTCCTACCTGAACATTATATAACTTAAATGAATTATAAAGAACCTCGATGATTCTTGCGATTAGATGCGGATTTTGTATACAATGTGGCGTACACACGACGACGAGTAACAAAGTGATAAGCGGCGATATATCTATATCAAACCCCCACATTGGGCAGAATCTGCAAATAAAACAATGCAGTTATAATTTTTAATAAGCTCCAGATAAGCATTATGTATAATTTGTGAGATTTGATAATTTAGTAAAAACTTACTCGAATGTGAATAACAAGAATTCCACTATGTCTCCCATGTACCATTCTGGTAATGCGGCGAATTTGCACATAACTTCTTGAGGCAACGGAAGTTCGGGAAGAGAATTATACGACGCAGTCTGCGTTAGAAGACTCAGCAAAAATTCGGCGACCGATATATAAAAGCCTAAGCATCTTCTCAAAAAGATGGGCTCTATCAGAGCTACCTCTGCACATAATTTGAATGTAACCATTTGCTTCCATTGTTTGATCAAGTCTTTATTGTGCTCCGCTAAAGGACCATCTTTCCATTGAGATTCTGTAGCTTGCAATTCGTCGAGCATTTCTTGTAAATCCTTTGAGGCATACAATTTTCTCCGATAGTTTTGCAACGCCGGTAACAGTGCGATGTGATGACAATGCAGCGTGAGGAACCAACATTGTGTCGGAAACTTCGGTTCCGTCCATTTATGTGTGCTGTTCAAATGTTTCTGCCATTCCGCAACTTCTTGCGAAGTGAGTTTCAGTCTTGTTTCGTTCTTTATCTCGACGAAATTGGAAGGATGAAATGGATATAGCGGGTCTACAGTATCCAGCTTGATGTTCACAGAGAGCATTTGCAAAATCGATAGTAGATTCAACATAAATCCATCTCCGGCAATGGAGGGAATGTCCTCCGTCTGTATTTGCGCGCGTTTCTCGTTGTGACGTAGCAACGCCGCCAAGTACGCAAGAGTGGCATCGCGGCAGCTGCTATTCGCGAATATTGCATCAAACATCTTGTGCAAAGATATTCTGGTACTCTCCACCAACCCTAGCTGCAGCACGAAAGTCTTCAATATGTTCGAATTGATAGGAGTTTTATAGAAGAATCTCTCCAGCTGTTTTGGTTGCACTTCGGCAAATACCAATGCCGAGAGAAACGGTCCCAGGAGTGAGGTTCTCGAGAGATCTCTTCCGGCTGCTGATGTCATAACATCAGGCAAGAATTTAAATTGGTTCGTTATCAAACGGCAAATCGGATGTATATTGCTTTTTGGTCCACAGCGAATCTCTATCAGTTCGCCTAGCGCCTCGATCGGTCTTCTTTGCGTATTGCAAACGCTCGCCCTCTGTATCGCGACATACAGGTGTTTCAAGACTGGAGTGAAAATGTTATCGAACATGTTCGGATTCGTGTGTGTCCTAGCCACGAGCTCGCGAAGATAGCCCCGAGGTAAGTTCTGCGATAATATCCGATAGTAAAGATAAGTGGTGCACTTAGGTATGACAGCAGTTTGGCAAATGCCGATTAATCCTTGTAGAACGAGGCTGGAATACTGAACACATTGCGCTTTCAAAGTTGTCTCTACATCGGAAAGAGTATCGGAGAGAAGTACACTGGACTGCTATAAAATATATAAAAAAGAATTAGTTTAATAAAAAATCTTGTCTAATTTTGAAGATATGTGTATGTGTATGTGCGTACCTTTTCATGATTTCTTTCTTCAATTGCAATTCTTGAATAACAATCTAATAAATAAGTAAAACTTTTCGGTTCTAATGAACTGTCGCCTAATAATGGTGTTGTCCAAAATTGACGAGATAAAGGATACCTCACAGAAATTAACAAAAGACTCGCTTGACTATTCGGATTGTCTTCACGACCAGATGACACATCTATCAAAGGATCCTCCCCTCTCGAAAACATGCACAAAACTTCCTGCAATGCCTGATGAATAATGTCGCTAGAATTCATTCTTCTCTGTGTTTGCATGTATGCTGCCAATGTTTGCGGCAGAAATATGCTTCCCTCTATAGGGCTTTCCCACGATACGCACAAGACACGTGATATGATAACCTTTGCAAAATCGTCTCGCTCCTTCATCCGATGTTTAAAAGTGAGCAATACTTTCACTTGCTTTGATCTTTCTATCTCCGTAAGTTTCTCGCAATTCGCCCACAATTGCAAATCACAGGAGCATTTTTCATGTATCATTGCATTTCGTTCTGCTATCTGCAAATTCTTTGTCTTCTTCTCCAATCTAGAGAACATACGTTAAATAAAAATGTTAGTCATACTCATTAAATCACAAACATATATCATTTATTTCCGTTAGTAGAATAACTATCTCAAATATGAATACATTTACTGTTCTAAACATTTTACTTTTAACTCTCAGTATTTTTAAAAATGCTCGCTAAGATTCCTATGAGCTATTACATCAGAGCATGATTTTATAGTGGCAGCTGTTATTCATTATAATTTAGTAAACGATATGTGCACCCTATTAAGTTGAGTTTCATAACATATCTTCTCAACTTTCAGAATACATTATATATATTTGCTAAATAAAAATTAATTAAAATACCATTTTAATTACTTCAAGATTCTTGTACTAATATCTGTTATTTTTTAATACATAGCATAGGCTCTACAGCATTGAAATCCGAACGTTACTACTGCAGTGCACTTATTTTCATTAAACAACGGTATACATCTATCATGCATCCAACAAGCGACCCAATTCATGTTTAAGCACAAAACGGAATGAAAATTCTTACATCGAGTTATTTCTGAATAGAAATTCACACTCTAGACAGACATAATGATTCTCAAAATATCACAAGCTCAATTACGCCAATATCTATCAATATTAATATAATTTTTATTAACGCCATTTGACTTTCCTACTCATTTCGCAAGTAAAGAAACAATGTGAAAAAATACTACAGTATCACTTACTTGTTCTTGAGATCTTCGTTATCATCCCGCAAGCGTTTGATATTGAGCTCGAACTTGACGCGTTCTGTGTCCGCCTCGTCGAGCAGCTTCCGCTTGTTAGAGAGTACGGTCTCGATGTTGGACATTTCCCGAGTGAAAGTTTCCTGGGTGGTTTGCACCTCCCGCTTCAACCGCGAATTCTCCGAATCGAGATAACGTATCGTTTCGATGTACGATGCTGGACGATCGTTGAGATTGAGTAGGTTGCCTGGCCATCGATCGACGATCGGCGTCAACGTGCTCGGCGGCGATTGGATGATACTCCACGACGATGAGGCGGTGGTTATCGCGGAGGACGGGACGGTTGTCGCGGAGGACGGGACGGTTGTCGCGGAGGACGAGACGGTTGTCGCGGAGGACGGGACGATTGTCGCGGAGGACGGGACGATTGTCGCGGAAGACGCGGCGGCCGCCGTATTCTTCCTAGGCATCGTTGTCGTCGTTGAGGTTGAGGTTAGTGGGTACGTGGTCTTTCTCTCGTATGCGGTTTCCTTGTTACGTGTCGCTTCTTCTTCTTCTTTTTCTTTGCTTGAATGGCTCCAGCCCTCGAACAAAGGTCAATACGGCCAGAATCTAGCGTATAATGTATATAGAAGTGGCGTTAAATGAGAATACAAAGGCGTTAACATTAACAAATATTCTCTTACAAGAGGAAAAAGTCCAAAAAATAAAGTTCAAACAAAGGACACACGCGTAACGTGTCAGAACACATCCGTACTCGACCAAGGCTGTAACGGAAGTAAGGGCCGTGGCACATGTTTTTTACACCATGGTGGCACATAAAAAAGCTTAAGTAGTAAAGGTACATTTTCACGAGCCGCTGAAATTGATCGTTTGAGCGACAAAAAGGATCACGTAATCGAAATGGACGAATCAGCGATCGGACCGTCGTCACTCATCCATTTCGATCACGTGATCCTTTTTGTCGCTCAAACGATCGATTTCAGCGGCTCGTGAAAATTTACCTTAAGACGTAAAGCCAGTATCAGACTATGCATTGAGATTGAAATTTGACCAATCAGGACAAGAAAATTTTAGTTCCTTTTATCCTGATTGGTCAAATTTCAATCTTCAATACATAGTCTAAAGCCCGTATCAGACTACGCATTGAAAATTGAAGATTGAAGATTAAAGATTGAAATTTGATTAATCATAACAAAAGGGACTAAAATGTCTTTGTCCTGATTGGTCAAATTTCAATCTTGAATCTTAAATCTCAATCTTCAATGCGCAGTCTGATACGGGCATAATACGGGCTTAAGCGAATTGACCAATCACGGTCGAACAGTAAGTGCCGGCAGAGAGAAGCCTGAGAGAGGCAATGCCGGCGATTTTCGTGGGACGCTTTTTCTAGGCCGTAGAGCAGCGCCGTGCATCCACTTTTAGGAATTGGAAACACTTATCCACATCCACCTTTCGGTACTGTCGGTTAAATCTCCATATGGTTCATGTCCGTGCTACTTCCACTTTTCGATACTGTCGGTCATTTGGTTCATATCCGTGCTACATCCACTTTTCGATCTTTTCAATAGTGGTAGTACACTGATCGCTTGACAAAGAGAGATGATCGCGCCGTCTTTGTCTCTCTTTCATCGCGTATGTGTGTAGTATCCGTGAAGGCACAAACACCGATACGTTGAGCACACGGATGCGATCGTTGAGAGATAAATCTAGACAAGGAGCGACAATCGCGTGCAGTCCTTGTTCTTCTAACGTATCGCTTTACGGTCGAGATACAACCTGAAAATGCTTTCTGGCCTCTCGTGGCAGAAAGCAGTAATGCAACAAGACTAACGGGCGCCTATTTTTTGAGAATTTTATATTTGTATATATACATATGTGCATATATATGTTTAAATTATAGTTAAAATTATACGTGCAATTAAATATTGTATGTTGATCAATAATAATAGTAGAATAATAGGTAACAGAGTGAACAAATACGCAAGATGTAAGACAAAGGGTGTCTGTTAGACTTGGTAACTTGTTGCTTCGTTACTATATAATATCGATGATACTTCGTATATCATATCAACGGGATAGAGAAATAGCACGATTGTCAATCCTTGTTTGACATTATTTTGTTAATGCAATTTACAAAAAAAAGACAAATACAAAAGTTATTTATTAATTAATTATAATATAATAGTGAATAATAAATAGCATTAAAAATATATTGATATTAATATATATTTTTGTACAATAATATAAAACCAGATATAACAAAATAAATTAATTTATAGAAATATAAAACATGATTAGTAGTAGAAAAAGTAAATAATAACTTACTTAACATAAACAATAACTAACTCTGAAATAAAATTGTATATAAGATTTTAATATAAACTGTAATATAGGTTCATAATTAAATTCTTTATATGAATATATAAAATGTGATATTTATTATATATTATATTTCTATATATTTTTATATATTATATTCTTATTTTGAATTTATATATGTATATATGCATTTAAGCGTATAACAATTTATATATTAAAACAAAATGTCATACATTATATGCTACAATTTAAAGACAAATGAATCAAATGTGATAAAAAGAGATTAGATGTACATGTTAGATGTCAAAAAATATAATATTAATATCCCGTTTTGCTAATAAAACACCAACAATTTTTTTATAATATAAATATAAAAATAAAGGAAGTATGAAATACATATATATATA
>JAXRKO010000441.1:21658-44322 GCA_037039905.1 Formica aserva
TTTGAACATGTCTCGATTGAACACAATTGAATACGATTTATATGTGAAAAATCCTAAATACCGGTCACTATCTGCCAATCGTGCACCTTCAGAACAAAATTTTTAATTTTTGATTTTATTTGTTTTCGGTACGAAAAGATACCCTTAAAATAAAGAGTGGATGATATACAAAGATTAAGAAAGATAAAAAAACAACATTATATTCCAGCCTTCAGTTTAAGGAAGTCATGTTTTCATTACGAAGACATGTCTTTAAAAAATATCGATGGATAACATGAAAAAATTATAAAAAGTATAAGTTAAATAAAAAAGTCCTCAAATAAAATTTTTTGTAAACTTGATTTATAGCAAAGAGAGAAAACGTTTTTAAAAAAAAAACATTTTAAAATATTCTCTTGGTGAAACTGATACCTAATTTTGGGAATAAAAAAGTTTATTTTATATATATATATATATATGTATTTCATACTTCCTTTATTTTTATATTTATATTATAAAAAAATTGTTGGTGTTTTATTAGCAAAACGGGATATTAATATTATTTTTTTTTGACATCTAACATGTACATCTAATCTCTTTTTATCACATTTGATTCATTTGTCTTTAAATTGTAGCATATAATGTATGACATTTTGTTTTAATATATAAATTGTTATACGCTTAAATGCATATATACATATATAAATCCAAAATAAAAATATAATATATAAAAATATATAGAAATATAATATATAATAAATATTACATTTTATATATTTATATAAAGAATTTAATTATGAACCTATATTACAATTTATATTAAAATTTTATATACAATTTTATTTCAGAGTTAGTTATTGTTTATGTTAAGTAAGTTATTATTTACTTTTTCTACTACTAATCATGTTTTATATTTCTATAAATTAATTTATTTTGTTATATCTGGTTTTATATTATTGTACAAAAATATATATTAATATCAATATATTTTTAATGCTATTTATTATTCACTATTATATTATAATTAATAAATAAATAACTTTTGTATTCGTCTTTTTTTTGTAAATTGCATTAACAAAATAATGTCAAACAAGGATTGACAATCGTGCTATTTCTCTATTCCGTTGATATGATATACGAAGTATCATCGATATTATATAGTAACGAAGCAACAAGTTACCAAGTCTAACAGGCACCCTTTGTCTTACATCTTGCGTATTTGTTCACTCTGTTACCTATTATTCTACTATTATTATTGATCAACATACAATATTTAATTGCACGTATAATTTTAACTATAATTTAAACATATATATGCACATATGTATATATACAAATATAAAATTCTCAAAAAATAGGCGCCCGTTAGTCTTGTTGCATTACTGCTTTCTGCCACGAGAGGCCAGAAAGCATTTTCAGGTTGTATCTCGACCGTAAAGCGATACGTTAGAAGAACAAGGACTGCACGCGATTGTCGCTCCTTGACTGGATTTATCTCTCAACGATCGCATCCGTGTGCTCAACGTATCGGTGTTTGTGCCTTCACGGATACTACACACATACGCGATGAAAGAGAGACAAAGACGGCGCGATCATCTCTCTTTGTCAAGCGATCAGTGTACTACCACTATTGAAAAGATCGAAAAGTGGATGTAGCACGGATATGAACCAAATGACCGACAGTATCGAAAAGTGGATGTAGCACGGACATGAACCATATGGAGATTTGACCGACAGTACCGAAAAGTGGATGTGGGTAAGTGTTTCCAATTCCTAAAAGTGGATGCACGGCGCTGCTCTACGGCCTAGAAAAAGCGTCCCACGAAAATCGCCGGCATTGCCTCTCTCAGGCTTCTCTCTGCCGTCGGTTAATCTAACCGAGCTTGGTGAAATTGGCCCTTAAGCCCTAAGCTTTAGTGCCGGTCTACAATAAGTGATTTAAGCCTTAAGCCTTAAGAAATTGACTAATCACAGTCGAGTATTTTCCTCATACTTGATTGTGATTGATCAATTTCTTAAGTCTTAGGGCTTAAGAGCCACTGCACAAGCTTTTCCGTAATGCATTACGTTACGTTAAGTACTGATTCTAAACCTAAACCCGTACGTAATCTTAAGGGCATTCTACAATGGCAGTAGGCAGTACAGAGTGAGGAGTAAGATTTTAAGAGTTGGTTTTAAGAGCAAATGGGAATTGCCTATTTCGTTACTCTCGGTCTTTACATCACTAAAAGCAGTATACTCTCCTATTCCTACAGCCTTGTTACTGCCATTGTAGAATGCCCTTTAAACTTCAGTCAACGCACAAACAAAATCGTAACGTAGTATGCTTTTGTTACGTTACGATTTTCTCTGTGCGTGGACTGAAGTTTAAGATTACGTACGAGTTTAAGTTTAGAATCAGTACTTAACGTAACGTAATGCATTACGGAAAACCTTGTGCGGTGGCCCTTAAGCAGTAAGACTTAAGACGTAAGCGAATTGACCAATCACGGTCGAACAGTATGACAGCCATATTGAAACGTAAGCTATGCTGAAAATTCTGTATGGTTGAAATTCTTAAGTCTTAATGCTTAAGCTTTTTTATGTGCCCGGGCCCTAAGCTATGCTGGAAATTCCGTATGGTTGAAATTCTTAAGTCTTAAGCCTATCACACACAAATCGGCATAGCTGCATATGCATAGCATAAGACCGTCTGGACCATAGACATAGTATATCTAGACCGAGTGTTGAGGAGTGGGGGCCAATGCCCACGTAGAAAAGGACATACTCTGTTTCGTGCCCCTTACGTTCTCTCTCACTCGCACGTAGCATGACGAAAGAGAGCGCTATGCTCTGTGCGAGCGAGAGAGAACGCAAGGGGCACGAAACAGAGTATGTCCTTTTCTACGTGGGCATCGGCCCCCACTCCTTAAATAAAGGCAAACGCTCGGTCTAGATATACTATGTCTATGGCCTGGACCAATGAGCATCGAAATAAAATCGCCATATTGATTTACATAGCGTGCTCATTGGTCCAGACGGTCTTATGCTATGCATATGCAGCTATGCCAATTTGTGTGTGAGGGCCTTAACTCGGAACGGACCTGAGGGCCTGAATCCTGAATCTGCATTCATACCACAGTATATACAGTAGCGCAACTCTCCCGATTTTGTGTTGGCCAAAACGGAGTGCGCATGCGCGAAATAAGTAAGTTGGCCAGTAATGCCATCTAAATTTCTCTCTCACTTACTCTTTTTTTTCTACTCTTTCGTTCTCTCTCACACTATTTAAATACCCAATTAAATGCCTACTGCCTACCTTATTTGGCGGAATAGATGACATTATATGTTATTTATTGTACGATCGCGCAATTTATCAGAGTTTTTGATACAAAGCGATTACGAAACGATTACAAATATTTAATATAATTATATTTGTAATTATAACTTTATATATATATATATATATATATATATTCTTGATACTATCTTTATAATACATTTAACATTTTTTGAATAATATTTTTTCTTTTTTTTGCTCTCTCTATTATTTCATGTAATATATTTCGCATATAGCATAATTATTTATGTAATATATTGTATATTAGCATAATTATATATATTTTTTCATTATTTTATTTTTTTCCTTTTTTAAATATATTATTAACAATTTGTCTGTATATATTTTTTATTAAAATACATTATTTTGGATTATTATTTATTGCTACATATGTATCAATGAGTTAGAGAGAGAACGAAAAACGAGAGTGAGCGAGAGAGAAGTTCAGATGGCGTTACCGACCAACTTCCTGACCCTAACCGGTAGTGCGCATTTAGCTGCGAGGTGTGCAATGTGTGTATCTGTTTGCGAATAGAACCACATGCTGACGCTTTTAGCATTTTCGAGTTGACGATTCGCCAGTACACATACGACCGGTGTTCTTTCGTCTCTTTCTGGCCATCAGTGTCTCGAGAGGATTTGAAACGTAAGTCGCGATACGTAACTGGGAAACTGCGTATGAGAGAGAGACCACATATCCACCTACTATAACTCCTCAACAACAACAACGATGTCGACCAACTCTAGCAAGAAGACAGCGGCTGCGGCCGCGGCGTTCTCCGTGACCGCCTCGTCGTCGTGGGATAGCATCCAATCGCCTCCGTTCACGTCGACGCCGATCGTTGGCCGACGGTCCGGTAACCCGTTCAGTCCTACTCGCTACTCGCGGATGCAAGAGAAGCAGGATCTGCAGAATCTCAAAGATTGTCTGGCATCTTACATCAAGACGGTACATTATCTCGAGTCGGAGAACTCCCAGCTGAAGTGGAAGAAGCAAACCATTCAGGAGTCCGTCATCAAGATAGCATCCAAAATGAGCAGGATCTGAGATTGAGCACGACCTCTTATTCTCCAACGAGCGAGAGTCGCTCGATGAGGCGGACACGGAATGTGTCAAGCTCGAAATCGACATCAAACGGAATAATAACGAAGATCTCAAGAGCAAGTAAGTGATATTGTATAATATTTTCTCATATTGTTTTTTTATTCGCAAAATGGGTGGAAAAGTCAAATGGCATTAAACAGAATTAATATTGACAGATATTGGCGCAATTGAGCTTGAAACATTTTGAGAATCATTGTGTTTGCCTAGGCTGGATTTGGGGGGACGATATCAGCGTTAACAACATCGTTCTATCTTTGTTACTTACTGAAAGTTGAACAAGGACAGAGCACAGAGCACGCTCATAGCGCTAAAAGCGCGTATATTTAGCAGATATATTTGATATTTCTTATTTTTTTATTATTGCAATCGTTTGGGAATTGTTTGGGCAAATTTAAAAATATATTCTCGTAGTTTAGGAAATAATAATTTATTTATAATAAATGAAAATTAATTGAGCGTATAGTTAGCAGACATAATTTTTTAAAAATTCTTTTTTTTATTTTAATCAATGTGAAATCATTTGGGACAACACGTCTGTAATGTTTTCAACGTTTGGTAAATAATAGTTTATTTTATAATAATTAATTTCCTATCAGATAATAATCCGGAATCGAATACATAAGATCAGATATGCTAAGCTAGATGGACGGGATCCGATATAGCCCACATTGCTAATTGGTCAGTTGCACACTAGGATTCTCTGATTGGTCAATTGTATTAAATTGGTCCATTTCCTTACATACATAGGCTGCGTTCCGTTTCACGCATTGAGCGCTTAGATCGTCTGAAAATCTATAGTTCACCTAACATATATTATAGATTTCCAGGCGATCTATGCGCTCAATGCGTGAAACGGAACGCACTCATATATGGATCAATTAAGCGGGGGGCACATACTTTTGCATAAGCGTATAATCATAAGCATAAGGAAATTGATTGATCAATTTCCTTATCCGGTTCCGGATTATTATCTGATAGGAAATTAATTATTATAAAATAAACTATTATTTTCCAAACGTTGAAAACATTACAGACGTGTTTCCCAAATGATTTCACGTTGTGAATCCGGCCTAAGGCAGCCATATTGAAACGTAAGCTACGCTGAAAATTCTGTATGGTTGAAATTCTTAAGTTTTAAGTCTTACTGCTTAAGTTTTTTTATATGCCCGGGCCCTAATATTAAAAAAAACACTGTAGAATATTTAATAAACTATATAACAATATAGAAATATAGAATATGTAATAACAAACAAAACATTTTTGATGGTTTCATAAATCATTGGAAAAACAAGACGTATTAAGACACATTAGGAAAAAATATTATGCATAGCCATGGATTTGCTATCATATCTATATTTACTAAGCATAGCATTTTTTCTCTGATAAATATGTAATCGCAAAACAACAAATCTTTTAAGAATTTTGGAATATAATTGATGACAGTTTAAAATGTGATCAACAGGAATATCACTAAATTTAGATGCAGCACTGTCATGCGCATGCGTTCGTTTAAAGAAGGCGTATATTTCTTTCTTTTTCGCAGAATTTTGCTAAAACTGTCAAGCAAAGAGAATTAGATAGAGTGGAAGATCCCATAAGAGCGTAATGTATTTTTGCGTATACAGTTTTCAGTGCCCTCTCGTGAGTCTGATGCCCTAAGTGTATATCTCCCATTCCCAATATTACGCGATATAGAATTCGTATTGATGGAAGCACTCATTTCATGCAATCAATGTCACTTTCTGATCAAAGTGAAATGTGTTACATAATAAATTTTAATAGTTGCGATCGAATTTGAACAAGAAGAAGCTAAGTAATTGGGCATCAGACTCGGTAGATGGCATTGATTGCTGTATACGCTTACCTTCCACTCTATCTAATCCTCTTTGCTGTCAAGTTGGCCAGACTCTGTTAGAGGGATTCTAGGCTTCAGATAGAGTCCCTAGAAGTAAGAATCTGGAGATTGATTGTGTATCTTAAAACGATATGAAAATTACAAAAGTAAGTAAATTCATTAGAGTATCTATGATTTCATTTGTCAAATTCTAGTAAATCTGTTCACTTTTGTAATTTTCATTTTGTTCCAAAGATACACAATCGACCTCCTGGCCAATGTTTTAGTTTGATACAAAATGGCGTACTGTATATACCAATGAGTACAAAGAATCACAGGAGCATAGATATATAGCGTTTTCGAATGAACGGGTTGTAACGCGGTCACCTCGCTCGACGCTCGGATCGGCTCGTCGGTGTCCGGGTTCGAGAGGAGGGGAGACTCAAGCTTACGAGACACAGTATAGGTAGAAAGAGATAGTTTATTCAGTTAGAGAAAGATAGATACAGCGTGCAGGATCTGGCGATAGCGTGCGGTGAAGGCGGTCGCTGGTAGCAGGCTCTGCGTAACGCGCAGGCGCGAAGCGATGGTCGTAAAGCGGTGAGAAGCGCAAGACAAGTGCGGCGTGCAATCGTTCCCGGCTTTATTTACAGGCGCGGACGGCGCGATTAGAACTAGAGAACTTATTACTAACAGGCCTTACAACTAGCGGACTTAGTACTAGACAGGTCTTACGACTAGCAGGTCTTATAACTAGCGGACTTATTACTAGATAGGTCTTATTACTAGCATGCGGTTACAACTAGCGGACTTAGTACGAACAGGCCTTAAGACTAGGATACGGTTATAACTAGCGGACTTAGTACTAACAGGCTTACGACGAGCAGGTCTATTACTACGAGACTTAGAACTAGCGGATTTATCTCTATCATGCGACTAAGATTTACAGCGCGGGCTGTACATGCACTTATTATCTAAGGTTAGGTCAGGCGGCCAGGTATTGCCGGCAGGCTCGAGTGTCACGTCGAGCACTGCCTAAGCAACGGAAGTCGGTTCAACCCGACGGGGCCAAGTACAACCTTGGCCCGAGGTAGGCAGGAGCCGGTTCAACCCGGCGGGGCTGAGTTCAATCTCAGCCCGTGGAGCGGTCGAGACAGGAGTCGGTTCAATCCGACGGGGCCAAGTACAACCTTGGCCCGAGGTATAGAGGGCCGGTTCAACCCGGCGGGGCTGAGTACAACCTCTGCCCTAAGAGGTGCTAGGTAGTGGTGAGATCGGTATCAGGAGCTGGTCGGGATAGGATCTGGTCCCGATGTCTCGGCCGGCCGGGCTTATATACCCGGCCGGCGGCCCCCACTGTGCGCCGTCGGTCCGGCGGTGGGAGTCGGTACCGCGTGGGGACCCCGCGAGAGCGAGACAGAGCGTGTCGGCGAGCGAGATCGTAAATCGAGCGGGCGTGCGCATGCGTTAGGCAATATGGCGGCGGGATAGGTTGTGCTGGGTGAATAAGCAAGCCGTGTATATATATATATATATATATTTGCTGTATACTACATGGTAGGCCTGTAGTAACGGCCCTGCCGTTACAGGGTTAATCCAACCCGGATCAATTAATCACTATATTTTACTATGAATTCAAGTCTTTTATTGGCAGAGACGATGCAATGACGTCATTAATCGCTCTCAGGGTCTCATCATCGATCATGTAACTTTTTCCCTAAGGTGGAAATGTGAAAAATATTAGCATTGAAATTAATGGCAAAATTTTTCACTTTTCACTTTTCCGCCCTAAGGAAAAAGTTACATGATCGATACCCTGAGCGATTAAAGGCCAATTTCACCAAGTTCGTTTAGATGAACCGACGGTTAAAATTAGTAGGATGGTTAACTGAATGAATGATGGTTATCTGATGATGCTGAAATGACATGAATGCTTGGTTTTCTTTCACCTCTATTTTCTGTTGGCCACCCTGCTAATTTTAACCGTCTGTTCATCTAACCAGACTTGGTGAAATTGGCTCTAAACCTGTTACATTCAAAAACGTCATAAAATTGTTATATCATTTAAAATTATTTTTTAAAATTATTATTACATTTGTCCATTTATTCGGATTTCCGTTTTTGGTTGCTATATTTCTATCATATGTGTTCTTCTCTGCTGCAATACGTAATTATGGCCGTGTTCCAAAATTCACTGACAGTACTGGAAATCTATAATAAAAAATACGTTATATCTATAATATACGAACTATAGATTTTCAGTACTGGCAGTGAATTTTGGAATACGGCTTATGTGACTTTGTGGCATCACGTGACTACATGACAGCTAAAACTAATAGCGTTTTCGAATGAACGGGTTAATCCAAACCCAATCAATTAATCACTTTATTTTACTATGAATTCAAGTTTCTCATTGACAGAAAGGATGCAATGACGTCATTAATCGCTTTCAGAGCGATTAAGGCCGATATTACATTTGTCGTGCGACAAACTTTTTAAGCGCATTGATTAGCTAATTTCTAGACACTCAAGAAAGTTTCTATTTTGCAGCCAATCAATATGTTTAAAATGTTTGTCGTACGACAAATGTAATATCGGCCTAAACCTGCTACCTGCTACATTTGAAAACGGTATAAAAAGTTAAAAATAAAATGTTTGGGATAGTAAATAATGCATTCACATCGGAGATAATTATTTTATTGACGGAAATAAGTGATATAATATTTGTGATTTAATGCGTATGACTATAACATTTATATTTAACGTATGTTTTTTAGATTGGAGGAGAAGACGAAGGACTTGCAGATAGCAGAGAAGGAAATTGATCGATTGAAAGCATTACTTGACGCTCGGAAACAACTGGAGGAGGATAGTCTGCAATTGCAAGAATTACGCGATCAATATGAGGCGCAGATGCGTGCTAATCGAGAACAAATAAAAGTCAAGATAAGAATTGAAGAATTAAGACAGACACGCTTTAAAATAGAAGAGCTTAATTCAAAGATCAGCGAACGCGAAGCGGCCTACAGTGCACAAATCGGGTAACTTTTTTTATAAAATTTTCTCATTTATGAAATAAGTCTTCATGTTAACAGTTAAATATTATTTCTTTAAATACACCACAAATTTTATTTTGATTTGCTCATCTGAGATGAGCAAGAAAAGAAAGTAGATAATATAGAAAAAAAGAAACGGTTTAACGATCTTGTAAGAAAAATATTTAATGTTAAATGTGTAATTTATGATTGTATACATAATTAATTTTGTTTTTCAGAAATAAATGTAAATCACTTATACACATATTTCTATAGATAAGTAAATATGAAAATAACATAAATTTGTCTTTTGACAGAGATGTGAAAAATTTAGGAAACAAACGTGCTCGTCACGCGGAAAGCTTGGCTGAATTGGAAGCGGAATTAACATGTATGCGAGACGAAATGACAGATGAGATGCTCGAGTCTGAAAAAGTCAAGTGAGCCAATAGATATAGATATATCTCTTTGAATTTGAATAGCAAATTTAAAGCTTTTCTTTCCTTATTTCCTTTTAAATTTCCGTCTCTTTGGACACAATATTAATTTTTTTCCGATTCTTTTCTTCTACTTTTCTTAATTTGTGCTTACTGTAAAAGTTAAGTCTTATAATTCTTCTTTGTAATCTTGTTTTTTGAATTTTTCTTACAACTTTGTTTTTTTTCATCCTAAATATCCAATTTTCATTAAGCTCTCAATCTTTCACAGTTAGTGTTTTAAAAAACATGTGGAATGGATGAAATCGAATTCGGAATCTGCTATTGATCATTGCTACATATTATTTCAATGCAAATATTAGACATTAATTTATTCTTACTTTAATTCTCAGATTGACTGCCACGCATATACAATCGACGAACATGTTTCTAGATGGTAAACGAAAACGTACTTTGTTGGAGGAAAGTGAAAAGCATAACTGTCATGTTATCACCTTTACATACAATATTACGAATCGGAAGGACGGTGAATGGGTATCAGTGGAGCAACCCCGAATACAACTTTATCAAGACTAGTGCTTTGTATAAGGACTAGTGCTTTTGAAGCTAGTTTTTCTACAGATGGAAAACAGATGGAAAAAGTTCCATCGTACTGCGAAGTTCAAAGAAAGTACTAATGAATTGGTATGGTCACCTATATCGGTGCCATCGTCCACGCACGAGTTACCATCCAACGTCACTATGAAGGATCAGAATTAGTTTATAGTAGACAACATGAGTATAACTCGAAAGATAGTACAGTTCTAAAAACGAAGGAGGAATATACATCACCACCAATCATGTACTTGAATATATGAATAAACATTTATTGCTTCCCCATAGGGTTACAAATATTCTTAATATAATTATTTCAAAAATTAAATCATCTATCATTTATATTATTTTTTTGCTAGGAACTTATGCACTCACTTATTCTAATTCTAACTTACATTTACCTTATTATTATTATTATTAATTATTAATCCGCGCCTTTCGGCTTTGGATGACTTCCAGTTTTTACATTTGTTATTCTGTCTTTGTGTGTTTGTGTCTTGTATTGTGTCGTATGTTTCCTTTGTGTTTTCACAATAAATTGATCGTCAGACATTCTTGAAAATTAACATATTTAAAATCCAAAACAACAAAACTCAAAATTGAAATTATAATTAAAATTAAAATTAAGATTAATATTAATTTAAAACTTAAAACTTGTAATTAATTAACATTAAAATTAAAACTAAAACTAAAATTAAAGTTAAAATCAAAATTAGTGTTAAAATTGCAATTGAGATACAATATACAAAAACCTATAACTCCAAATAATTAAAATCAGACAAATTTACATTAACAACTAATATCTACACCTCAAAAACTCAATAAATATACAATCTAATAACCAACTGACCAAATATAGTAAAATAAAATAAAATACAATGAAATAAATTAATACTGAATCTGAAATAAATCTCTAATAAATCTCTGAGTTGTCTAATATACATTAAATATTAAATATTCAACATTCAACATTCAACATTCAACATACAACATTCAACATTCATCATTCTTAACCACAGTTCGTTTGCTTTTGCATTCTTCATCTATCTTTGTCTATTTCTTTTATATTACTTCTTCCTCCCCATTGGTCTCCTCTCCTTTCTCTTTTTCTTTTTCCTTCCTAATTTTATATATCTTTTTCATCAATTCACAGCCTTTTCCATCTTCTTTTAAAAGCTCTTCCATTGGCGTTTCATCTTTAGTCTTCTCACATTCTTTCAACACATGTATCATATTTTCTATTCCTTCTCCGCATATTCTACATTTCCTTTCTTCTTCCTCTTTCCAGTGTTGATTTCCTCTCATTTCGTTTCCACATCTAAATCTTGCTATCAGACCCCTATCCTTCTTTCCTCTTCTTCCTCTCAAATATGCCGGTAATTCTTCCGTCATTATGTTTTTATATATTTCATTGTATTTAGACTCCTCTATTTTTCTTCTTCTTTCTTCCTTTTCTTTCTTTCCTATTCTTTCTATTATTTCCTGTACTATCTCCTTTGCTTCCACTTTCTCTCTCTTCTCTCTCAGCTCTTCTTTATTTATTTCCGCCTTTTCCATCACTTCTCTTCTCCTTTTTTCCCATTTACTCTCTTCGCTGCTTCTTCCGCTCCTTTCCAGCTCCTTCATGCATTCCGTTACTAATCTTTTTTCCGATTGACGTGTAGTTTCTTCGTACTTGATGGCTCTTTTCCTTGCTTCCATACTCAATTCCTTCATCTTAGTTTCTTCCGTTAAAATATAATTCGGAGTTCTTATATTTAGTCCTAGAATCCATTTCACGTATTTCCTCTTTATTCTATCCAGTCTTTCTTCTTTCTTCCATCCCCAAATCTCCGCTCCATACAGTGCCACATTTCCAACCAATGCGTCAAACATCTTTATTCTTCTCTCATAATCTTCTTTGAATAATCTCTCTCCAATACTCCAGGTTAGTTTCATTGCAATTGTCGCTCTTCTCATTCTTTCCAATACGTGTTTCTCTGCTCCTCCGTTCTTTTGCAATATATATCCCAGGTATCTCATTTCCTTCACCTCTTCTATATTCTCTTCATCCCATTTCCACTCTCTTTTTCCTGCACTTCCTCTTCCTTTTTCGAAAACCATCACTTTTGACTTTTGTGTACTCAAAATCAATCCTTTCCTTTCTATATATTTCTTTAGCCTTCTCATCATTCCCTTTAGCTCTTGCTCACTTTTTGCCAATATAAATATATCATCCGCATATGTAACTGACCACAGCTTTTCCTTTCCCACCACGATTCCTCCAGTCTGTTCCTTCCTCATCTCTGCCTCTAAATCCATGATATACATATTGAACAGCATGGGACTCATAGGGCATCCCTGTCTTACTCCGCTTTCTGTCCAAAACTCCTCTGTTCTTCTGTTTCCCACTTTTACCTTATTCTTTGTTTCTTTATATGTTTCCATAATTCTTCTTCTTAGCTGTTCTCTTATGCCTGCTTTCTTCATCATTTCTCCCATTTTCCTTCTGTCCACCTTATCAAATGCAGCCTTGAGGTCTATAAACATTGCAAAAATTTTTCCTCTTTTCTTCGAGATTTCTTTATTATGTAATTTAGCAGATATATTGCGTCGATTGTTCCCCTTCCTGCTCTAAATCCAAATTGTCCTTCCTCCAATTTTGTTTCCACTTCCTGTTTCAATTTCTCATTCAAAATGTTCGTGTAAATTTTATATGCTGTATCCATCAATGTCACGCCTCTGTAGTTCCTTACGTCTCTTTTTTCTCCTTTCTTGTAAATTGGACTGATCAGCCCTTTATTCCATTCTTCTGGAATTCTTCCTTCCTTCCATATTTTGTTCAATAGTTTTAAGTAAACTTCTCCTAACTCTTTCGGCATCAATCTCCAAGCTTCATTTTCTATTCCATTTTCTCCTGGTGCTTTTCTTCTCTTTAATCTCTTCAGTTGTTTCATTAGCTCTTCCTTCGTTATTTCTTCTAATTCTTGTCCGTTCTTCCCTATGCCTTCCTCTTCTCTCCTGTCCTCTTCCATTATCCTTCTTTCCTTTGTTCCTCCTAACTCCATAAAATGCAAATTCCAACTTTCCAAATCTATATTCTCATCTATTCTCTCTCTCTTCTTTCTATATTTGTTGATATATTTCCATGCCTCTTCTTCTGTTCTTATTAGTTCTATCTTTTCTTCTTCTTCTTCTTCATGTTTCTTTTTTTCATTGTCACACCATATTTTATACTCCTTTCTTTTTTTAATATATTCTTCCCGGTTGATTTTTCCTTTTTTCATCCTTCTAAGTTCTTTTCTTAGCTCTCTTTTTTTCTTTCTCCATTCTTTGCTATTCTCCATTCTTTCTCCATTCTCTCCTTCCTAGTTTCCACGGTGTAATCTTTTTCTTGATCTTTAATATCGAATTATTTACTTTATTCTCTATCTCTCTCCATATATCTCCATTTTCTGTCTGTGTGCATGACCATCCTTCACATCTTTCGTGGTAGTACTCGATTCCTTCTTCTGTCCATACACTTCTTTCAATCTTTATTCTGTCGCTCCTTTTCCTGTTTTTCTTTCTATGCCTTCTAGTTCCACTTCCACTGGTATATGATCCGACTCTGTTCTATTTCCTTCTTCTATCTTCTTAACTTCTTCTATTGCTTTTTCGTTCGTTACAATGTAATCTATGACCGATGATCCCATTTCTCCAATATATGTCCATTCCCCTTCCTTCTCATAGCTTCCATTCAAGATCATCCATCCTCTTTCTTTTATTTTGTTTATCATTATTCGTCCTTCTTTATTTACTACTTTATCTTTTGATCTTCTTAACTCCTCTTCTTTCTTCTCTCCTGTTCCTATCGGTCCACCTTCTTCTCCCGTTCTTGCGTTAAAATCTCCTCCTATCATCAAGTATTCTTCTTTTTCCTCTTTTATTTCTTCCATTAACTTCTCTAATGTTTCTTCAATGTTTTGGCTGTATAACGTAATCACTCTCCACCTATTCTTGTTATATATCAAATTTGTCTCCATTGCTCCTTTATTTATTTCCCTTACTTTTACTCCTTTTAGATCTTTACTTATTGCTGTTATAATTCCTCCTCTCGCCCTTCCTTTTATATTTTCTCTTGTTGCCGGTATGCACTTCCATTCATATTTATTAGATAGTCTATTACTGATCTTCTTCCATGTTCCTTCCTCTACCCACGTTTCTGTTAAGCCTATGATGTCAAATTCTTCCAAATATTCCCATGTTTCTTCACATTTGTTCGTTATTCCTGCAATATTCCAGAAACAGATTTTTAAGCCTTTTTCGCCGTTCTCCATATCCTCTCCATCTTTTTTATCGTGTTCTCATTCTCTTCTTCCTCTTCTTTCTTCCTCCAGTTTCTCTTCTTTCTCGTTCCATCTGTACCACTTATCCTTCAAGTAAATTTTTTTATATCCAACTTTTATATTATTGTCGCCTTTTTCTTTTCCTTCTCTTGCCATTTCTCTTAATTTTTGTTGTATCTCCCTTTCTTTTCTTGTTAAATCGTCTTCTATTATTATACCCCTCCTCAGCTCTTTCTTCTTACTCATGATCTCTCTTTTTTGCTCCCATCTGTCTATCTCTGCTATTACTAAATTTCTATTTCCATTCAGTTCTATTCTGTTTGTTTTTTTTACCATTATATTCACCTTTAAACTGTCCTTTATATATTTTTCCACCTCATGCTCTAATTTCTCTCTTTCCCAGTTCACTCCTTTTATTACAATGTTGTTCTTTTTATCTTTTCTCTCCTTTTTCTCGTTAATTCATTCCAACGCTGCTATTCTCTTCTCTAATATATTCTTCTCTTGTCTCCATTCATCTTTCTCTCTTTTTCTTTCTTCCTCTCTTGCTTTCCTTTCTTCTATCATTTGTTCCTTCATTCCTTCCATTTCCTCTCTCATTTCTTTTCTCAAAACCTCTATTTCCATTATTATTTTTTCTAATCCTCTCCTCCATATTTCTTCCCCTCCTGTAATGTATTTGTCTAGTGACTTTTCTTCTCCCTTACTCTTACTCCTGCTTGCTGTCTGCTTCCCAATCATTGGCGCCATCTGTAGTCCTTTTTCTAAGCTATCTCCTCTATTCTTTTTCCCCCGTATCACGATGCTTCCTAACCTTTCTTCTCCGTCACAATCCTATCTCCCTTTATCTTCTGTTCTCTCTTCCTTTCCTCTTTGCCTTCTTTTCTCCGTCTTCTCCACCACTTTCTCTTGCTTTCCACTTACTTCCTCTTCTATTGCTCACCTTTTACCTCTAAAAATTTTTACTTTACTCTCACTGCCTATCCCGCTCATACACACCTCTCTCACGTCCAACCGGAAGTCCCCCTAACTTACATTTACCTATTCACACACATAAACACACATACATTTTCCCATAGACATAGTATATCTAGACCGAGTGTTGAGGAGTGGGGGCCGATGCTCACGTAGAAAAGGACATACTCTGTTTCGTGCCCCTTGCGTTCTCTCTCTTTCATACATGCGTAGAAATAGAGGAACAGGGAATTGGGAACGGTGGAACTGCGTAGTGAAGACCATACGTACATGTGCGTACATGATCCTGCAACTGTTTCAAACCGAAAATTCCATCGAAGAGAAATAATACAAAATGTAAGTATTGTTTTCTAAATAGAGCTATCATATTCTTAATCGAAATAATAATTATTTTCATTTATCATTATAGCAAAAGTGCGACTAGAATTGCAATAGTTAACAATGGTTAAGTGCTACATATGCTGGAAAGAACATTCTGTTTTATTATCACGGCAATTTCACAGGTAATGTTTAAATTTAGAGATATGATTAGATTTTATAACTGTATATTTGTATTAGACATAAATATTCTTCAGTTTCAATCGAAAATAACGCAATATTCTATATGTTTAGTTTTCCATCAGATGCAGAAAGATGAGAAAAATGGTTTAATATCATTGGTTATACTGTCGATACTTACAAAAATGCAAGAATTTGCAGTGATCATTTTACAGAAGACGATTATTACTATACTGGCACACCTATACCAAGTATAAGATTAAAAAAAACTGCAATTCCGTCTGTTCTTATACAAAGGTAATAAATTTTTTAAAATTATTTTTAGTTTAAGATTACGATACTTTAAAAATATAATATAAAACATTTTAAAGAAATTTTTTCTATATTTTTTGTTTTCTACAACAGATCTGGTAGAAGTTCCAAGAAAGATACAAGAAGCAATATTCAAAATGACAATCAAAATGAATCATTAATAGATATTGAATATGAATCAACAATGGATATCCAACATCAATCGGCAATAGATGTTCAACAATCAACAATCGACAATCATGACAATTCAACAATTCAACATGACTATCTTATTGTGGTTAAACCAATAGTTGTCGAGAATACAGTAACACATAATAATATCAGTCAAAAAAGGTGAAATAAACACGAAAATAAAAAAAAACATTATATATAATTTGCTCTGACTACCAAGTATAAATAAACTCATTTGTTTCAGAAAACAATGTAATAATATGGAACAGATTTTCCTAAAGACTGGTAAATATAACATAGAATGTATAAGAAAAACGGAATTTGCTACTAATCGAGCTTGGAGTAAGTTTGTAAAATATGTTAATTATAATAGATATTTGCACAAACTTTCTGTGACACGAAAGTCACGTGTACAGAAGAAAATAATAACGATGCAATCTGTATTACAAACATTGAAAAGTAAAAATTTAATAAAAACAAATGTTACAAATGCTCTAAAGGTAAGCAATTTATAATATTGCTAATTTTTTATGTATTTGTTATTTCTCTAATACTTAATTATTTCTAATATATATAATGTGCAAATATTTTACATATTCCATTAAGTAACAAATGCATAAAAATTAACAACATTCAAATAAACATTTTGTATACATATATATATATACAGAGTGTTTATTCGAACAAATTTCTAGAGCGTATTCTTCACAACAAAAAAAAGAGGTTTATATTCGATAAAGTATACATGGTATTGTAAACAAACCAAATATTATTGGTATATGACAAATAAAATAATAAATTTAATATTTTATATAGGAAGTAGTACCTCGTCCTGTAGAAGAATTATTAACAAGACTTTTAAATAAGCGAAAGGCAAAATTTCCACATGCTTTGAGGTGTTTTGCTTCCACGCTCCATTTTCATTCCCCTGCAGCATATTCATTTGTAAGAAATACATTTTTAAAATGTCTTCCACATTCAACAACTCTTCGAACGTGGATGCAAAATATTAATAGTGACCCTGGTATATCTGAACAAGCATTAAGAACCGTACTCAATATAGTTATAAATGCTCGAGAAAAAAATAAAAAAATAGTGTTTAATTTAACTTTAGATGAAATGAGTATAAGAAAAAAAGTCGATTGGGATGGACGAAAATCACATGGTTTTGTTGATGTTGATGCTCATATTACTAATAATAATTTGCCGCTTGCTAGTGAAGTTCTCGTTTTTATGTTAGTTGCCATAAACCAATATTTTAAAGTTCCAATTGCATATTATTTGACTGATAGATTACGTGGTCATGAAAAAGCAAAGTTATTAAAGACTATTTTATGTACATTTTATGATAAAAATATAGATATTGTCAGTATGACGTTTGATGCAGCACCTTCAAATATATCTATGTGCGAAGAATTAGGTGCACATTTGAAACAAATGGAAATTGAAAATATTGTACCATATTTTGTCCATCCTGCTGATGAATCCAAACGTATATATATTTTTTATGATGCATGCCATATGATTAAACTTGTCAGAAATACTATTAGTAAGGAAGATTTAAATTATAACGAGACTCAGACAATCAGTTGGAAATATATTAAGCAGTTAGTTTCATTACAAGACGCAGAAAAATTACATCTTGCGACTAAAATTAGAAATAGGCATGTGCACTTTCAAAATGAAAAAATGAAAGTAAATTTAGCGGTACAAGTTCTTAGTACTTCGGTAAGTGATGCACTTACGTTTTTAGAACATGATTTTAAATCACCTCATTTTGCTGCAGCTTCAGCAACTGCAACATTTTGCAAGACCTTCAATGATATATTTGATTTATTAAATTCTAGAAATTTATATAATAAAACAGAAACGAAACGCGCAATAACTAAAAATAAAATACCTATTCTAAAAGATAAGATTGATAAATTTATTTTATATATAAAATCTATAAAAATAAAAAACATTCCTATATTTAAAAGTATTAGAAAAACAGGCTTTATTGTATTAATTATTGATTTACAAAATAGTATTGCTTTAGCAGAACAGCTAATTGATGAAAATACAATAGAGTTTTTGCTTACATATAAGTTTTCCCAAGACCATCTTGAAACTTTTTTTTCTTTGATTAGAAGAATGAACGGTTGGAATAATAATCCAAGTGCTAAACAGTTCAAAGCATCTTATAGAAAAATACTACATTTAGCAAATGTGTCTGTTCCTTTAAGTGCAAACTGTACTCCGCAAGACAACACTGTACTACTTAGAGTACCTAATGAGTTTATCAGAAATGAACAAAAAATTATTGAACATAACATACAACAAAAAGCAAATATTGATTTTAAAGAAGATATTGTAAATGTTATTTTTATGGATCATGATTATTTTAAACAAAACAATTGGTGCTTAACTGAATATGCTGATGAAGTTATTACGTACATATCTGGTTATATTGCCAAGACCGTTAAAAAAAAAAAAATGGATTGCTTCTTTTGTAAACAATTGCTCATTTTAAACGAAGCACAAAAAGAATCATACGCATATCGTTCTGATAAACTTTTACAGCGAAAAAATCGAAGTGGTTTGTGTCAAGCATCATCCGATGGTATTATATGTAAGAATGCAGAAAAAACTGTAAGATATAATCAAGACAGATTATTTAAAACTAAAAATATATTAAATGTTTTAATATGTCAATCTTTACGCTCACTTCCTTCATATATATTTAATATGAATGATCACATTTATGATCAGTCTCCTTTATTTGATCACCGAAGTCAAATTATAAAATTAATTTTGGAAACTTATTTTAACGTGCGTCTGAAACATGAAAGTACAACATTTGCGAAGTCTACCCAAAGAATAAGAATGAGAAACAATAAATTAACACTTTTTAAAAATCAATAAAATTTAAATTGTAATGCATGTGCTAAAAGATATATATCTTCAGTTTGTTCTGTTTTTATTAAAAACTATTAACTATTATTTATAATACTATATATTTACAATAATATATTTCTTATTATTACTGTGAAATATTGTACATATAAACAATAAACACATAATTGTACTACACATTATTATTGTACTTACTATCTTATATAATAAACATATAATGTATCTGACAGCAGGAAAAAGTACATTTATTTCTAGTATATTTACCAGTCTTTAGGAAAATCTTTTCCATATCATTACATCGTTTTCTGAAACAAATGAGTTTATTTATACTTGATAGTCAGAGCAAATTGTTTTTTTTTTTTCGTGTTTATTTTACCTTCTTCGACTGATGTTATTATGTGTTACTGTATTCTCGACAAATATTGGTTTAGCCAAAATAAGATTGTCATGTTGAATTGTTGAATTGTCATGATTGTCGATTGTTGAACATCTATTGCCGATTGATGTTGGATATCCATTGTTGATTCATATTCAATATCTATTAATGATTCATTTTGATTGTTATTTTGAATATTGCTTCTTGGATCTTTCTTGAAATTTCTACAAGATCTGTTGTAGAAAACAAAAAATATAGAAAAAATTTCTTTAAAATGTTTTATATTTTTAAAGTATCGTAATCTTAAACTAAAACTAATTTTAAAAAATTTATTACCTTTGTGTAAAAACAGACAGAATTTTTTTTAATAGACAGAATTTTTTTTAAGGCAGTTTTTTTTAATAAGACACAGCAGCATACAGCAATGGCAGATATGCTGATGATACATAAAGCAATGCAAGCTTCATAAGTAACGTTGAAAAAAAAAGACAATACTATTGTAACAATTATAGTTGGTAGCATGTCTGAACTATGTATCCTTATTGAGACGAACAGTAAAAGTAAGCTGATAATCGCTAAATAAAGCAACGGCCAACGATCCCATATTAAACAAGAGATCTTATCGATGATTCCACTGGGTTGAATATTAATCGCATAACTACACTCTGGATCTAATGTTAGTCTTAAACTTGCCGTTTCGTTGCGACGTCTGTAAAGAGTTTGCATTTTTATCGTTTTTGGACCGTCATCCCTGCATCATAAAAAATCAAAATATAGGGTGAGCTTATAACAAAACTAAATTCACTGCGACAAATGTACTTACATATTCATGAAAAATCTCGATTGAGTCGATCCTGCATTCCACGGTTCTAGCAATTCACTGCAAATTCTTGCATTTTTGTAAGTATCAACAGTATAACCAATGGTATTAAACCATTTTTCTCGCCTTTCTGCATCTGATGGAAAACTAAACATATAGAATATTGCGTTATTTTCGATTGAAACTGAAGAATATTTATGTCTAATACAAATATAAAGTTATAAAATCTAATCATATCTCTAAATTTATACATTACCTGTGAAATTGCCGTGATAATAAAACAGAATGTTTTTTCCAGCATATGTAGCTTAACCATTGCTAACCATTGCAATTCTAGTCGCACTTTTGCTATAATGATAAATGAAAATAATTATCATTTCGATCAAGAATATGATAGCTCTATTTAGAAAACAAAACTTACATTTTGTATTATTTCTCTTCGATGGAATTTTCGGTTTGAAACAGTTGCAGGATCATGTACGCAAATGTACGTATGGTCTTCACTTCGCAGTTCCCAGTTTCACCGTTCCCAATTCCCTGTTCCTCTATTTCTACGCATGTATGAAAGAGAGAGAACGCAAGGGGCACGAAACAGAGTATGTCCTTTTCTACGTGAGCATCGGCCCCCACTCCTTAAATAAGGGCAAACGCTCGGTCTAGATATACTATGTCTATGCATTTTCCTATTCTCTATCCTAACTTATTAGGACCTCCGCTTCCGGAAAGCTTCTTGAAGGAACCAGCGAACAATAAAGACAAAATTAGATATAAATATATTGTTATAATTAACATCTATATTTATATAACAAACAAAAAAGTTCAACATTGCAAAAAGAAGTATTAGTTAAGAGAGTAAGTGAAACGCGAAGTTAGAGAATTAAAAAAATTTTTAGAAAGTTTTTTATAGACGTTTTTGCTTGTATTGGTTGGGAAATTCAGTTTGGGATCAGCCTTCGTGTGGTGGTAGTGTACCCTTAGGGTGTAAATATATTACAGTGAGGCTGCGTTCGGAAACATCACCCGTGTGCACACGAGTGTCGTTCTATCTTTGTTATTTATTAAAAGTTGAACAAAGATAGAACGATGCTCGGGTGTTGTTTCCGAACGTACCGTCATACGGCGCACTATCCAGCCAATTCCGAGAAAAAGCGTCTTAAAGTTTTCCAAGTAGCTTATATATAAGAAAGTTTTCTCACCTTTCAAGCGGCCGTCTGGCTAAGGCGGTAGCGTGTCCGACTCGCATGCCCGTAGTCGCAGGTTCGATCCTTATAACCTGATTTTTTCTTTTTTTTTTTTTTCGTCCGACTAATCATCCAATAAATTTTTTTTTACTTCTAATTAAAAATTTATTCATTTACAAGTTATTTTATTAAAAAAAATAGAAATTTTTAACATTTGTCTTTAAACACTCTTTTTAACTTTCTTTTTATTCATCCACAAAATTTTTACAAATTTTTACATTACTTTTTTGACATATTTTTATTTTTATTTTTTTTATTATATTTTTATTTTTGTTCTTACCTACACTTTCGCCTATACAGCCAGCATCGACGTCGATAGGTAAAAGGCATAGTCATTCTTATCTTCGAAGCTAAAGTTTTATTAATGGCAAAGAGAAAGGCCTAAAAAGCAGTGGATATAATTAAACAGGTTCGCTTATAATAGGTGCGTGTGTAGGCGAGATGTCTGATGAGGAAGAAATCGATGACGAATTTATACTCGAGTTCGACGACAAATAATCGATCCAGACGGTGAGCCAATATTAACAATTTAGTCTGCCAGGCTAGTTCGAAGCCGTTGTTCGACAATCTCGTTGACGATAGGAGGCAAAATCGTTTCACCCCACTTTTTGCTAAATCACGCCCGACCTCGGTCACTGCAATTTCGGATATCGATCCCGGCGGCGATCTGATTATTCTAACGAGATGTCGAATAACAGAATCTATTCACCCCATCTCGGACATTAAATCTAAGTGATATGTCAATATAGAGGCAGGTACGAAAATA